>CM064917.1:58378217-58594739 GCA_032727855.1 Quercus ilex subsp. ballota | reverse complement strand
GAGTTTTTGCTTGCAAGCTAATTATACTGCAGTAAGTGCACTCTGACATGTCTCGTATGCTTTAATTAACACAATTAAAGGGAAGAACCTCCTCCATCATCTGTCTCCACAATAAGGGAGGGGGAGATGGACTAGATTCCTACCAAAACGCCATACATGCTCAATAGCAACAGTTGTTGAGAACTGATACTGATACAGATCTGAGTTGGCAAATACGATTACCATATGTCTATATCATATCATTAAGTGAAGCCTCTCTCTCTAATATTTTTAAAGAAATAGAATAAACTTATTTTTATCTTTTATAAATATAATTATTTTAATTTCTTATTCGGTGATGAAATTTTATTCTTTATGAATTTATTGTTAGGAAAAAAGAAATATGGGTAGAAAGAGAGATCAATTTTGGGATTATGCTGAGCAACGCCTAGATGGTCGTTTCAAATGTAATTTTTGTCATGGTGATTTTCCTGGAGGTGCAACAAGGATTAAGGCACACTTGGCTGGAGTTTCAGGCCATGACATTGTGTCATGTGTAGCCGTGTCTCAAGAAGTTCAAAAAGAAGCCCGGGCAACTCAAGAGACTAACAAAAAGCTTAAGTGTGCATCATCCTCAAGCAGTGCTAACGAGAGAAAAATCACTTCAGTTTCATCATCAAAAATTATGGATAGAATTGTCACACAGGTGTTTGTTTAGTCCAACATAGTTGTTTATTTCTAACAAAGCCATACCTTTTTAACACTTTGGAAACCTTTTCATACTAATTTCTCTTTTGCAGGGCAAGGAAGAATATATAGTTGAAATTTTCCTCGATGATATTGTGGACAGACTAGTTGCCAATGTATTTTCACTTACCACTGAGCATTCCAAGAACAAGGAGCTGAAGAATCTTCTTTACACGTTATGCAAGATTCATGTCATGTTATATGATGCTCAAAAAAGACAAGTAAGCGATGAGTCTGTGAGAATTTGGTTAACAGAGCTTAAAGATGTAGTTTATGAGGTTGATAATGTGCTAGATAAGTTCAGCTATGACACTTTCCTGAAATACCAAATGATGAATCAGATACCTAGTTTTTCATTATGCAATTTTGATGAAGTTAAGACCGTCAAACATGCATTGGATAATATTGTGAATGAAGTAGATGGCTTGGGTCTTAAAATTGTGAATTCAAACCCCAAGATTAGCCTAGACAATATAGACTCCTCCCTTGATGATGATGATTCAGATATAGACTCCTCCCTTGATGATGATGATTCAGAAGTTATAGGAAGAGAATACCGTGTCTTAAAAAGTTGGGATTTACTTGATGATGATGATGATGATGTCTTTCTAAAGTTAAAGTCAAGATTTGATAGTCTTACAATATCATCTTTAAAAAGGTGTTTTGCATATTGTGCAATCTTCCCTAAAGATTATGAAATTAGAAAGGATGAACTAATTCAGCATTGGATGGCTGAAGGGTTTCTTGAACCGTCTAAAGAAAGTATGGTGATGGAGGATATTGGTAACAAGTATTTTAAAATTTTATTGGACAAATCCTTTTTACAAAATGGTAGAAGGGACGAGTATGGTAATATTATCAGCTATAGAATGCATGATTCCGTACATGATTTTGTGCTCTTAATTTCAAAATCTTCAACTTCAGGTATTTTCAGCCACGTACGAAGTTTATTTGTTGGATTTGATGGCCAAACAACATCAGGAATTTCATTTAAAGGTGATTGTTTCACAAAATTATGCACATTAAGTTTAGAGAATGCTGACCTTGGCGACAGATTATTAGTAGTATTTAAAAGCTTACGTGTTTTAAAGTTATATGGATGTAAGAAGATAGAGCTGCCAGAATCAATTGATGTGTTAATACATCTAAGGCTTCTTCACATCACTGGAATTAATCATTTACCAAATTCAATCACTAAGCTTTACAATTTGCAAACTTTAAGAATCGAAGGGTTTCTCATGGAACTTCCAAAAGACCTAAGCAATTTGATTAACTTGAGACATATTTGTATTGATGAAATTAAGAAAGCACCTAAAAATCTAGGGCGGTTGACTTGCCTTCAAACATTGCCAATATTTGTTGTGGGTCGAGATGAAGGTTATCGGATTAAGGAATTGGGAGCTTTAAAGAATCTCAGGGGAGAAATAAAAATAAGTAATCTAGAGAAGGTGGAAGATGAGGAAGAAGCCAAAAGTGCAAAATTAAAAGAAAAGGACATGTTCAAGTTGGGATTACACTGGACATCATCAATAAGAGCTGCGGACAGCTATGATAAAGATGAAAAGGTGTTGGAAGGCCTCCAGCCTCACCCAAATTTGAAAAGCTTAACAATTGAAAGGTATGAAGGAAAGAAATTCCCATCATGGTGGGTTGGTTTGTCACTATATCAAAATTTGATTGAGATCTATTTGAATGGGTGTACGGAATGTGAAGAAGTTCCCACCCTGGGACATTTACCCTGTCTTAGGGTTCTTGAAATAATAGGAATGGAGAAGGTAAGAAGTATAGGAAGCGAGTTTTACAGTTACGATGATGGGAGTTACAGAAATACTACTACATTATTTCCGGCATTGAGAATACTCAAATTGGTGGAGATGATTGCCTTAGAAGAGTGGAAGGGTGCAGGTGAGGTGTTGGTGTTTCCATGCCTTGAGGAGTTGACCATAAGTTACTGTAATGAACTGAGAGATTTTCCAGACACACTGCACACTTGCGTGTCCCTTCAGAAGTTGGTAGTAAAGGAATGCCCTGAGCTGAGGTATTGGCCAGGTGTCCAGTGTGTGGGTTCTACTTCCATTCAACACTCCCACCCCTCTCTCCAAAAGCTCAAATTGTGTGAGTCAGCCCACTCTCTCTTGGGCCAAATTCAATACTTCATTACCCTTAAAATTTTGTGGATACAGCGATTTTTTGAAATAGAAGCTTTGCCAGAGTGTTTGGGTTGCCTTTCCTCTCTTCAAAAGCTGTATATTGTGGATTGCAATCACTTGGTGCACCTGCCCACCGAGGAAGCCATGCGACGCCTCATCCAATTGAAAATGCTGATCATTTATGATTGCCCCAATTTGGAAGACAATGTACGGTCCAAGATTGACCACATTCCATTTGTTGACATCCAGGATAGTGGGTAAGTTTGCTTATACAATTTATTAGGTTAATCGTTCCATTTGTTGACATACACTTGAATTTTTTTTTTTTTGATGGTTCTAACATTTTCTATATGGTTTTTACCTTTTGAAGGTGGCCAGATTGCTCTGATTTCGAAGACTAACTCAGGAAGCTAGCAAGAAGTTTGCATCTGGGAACTGTTGCCTCAGGTTTGCTTTCTCCTACCATTTTGGATATTGTACATAATTTACTTCATAAATGGTGATTTACAAAACCAAATTTAGTTTATATATATTTGTAGAGTCACAGTGACTATAGCCAATATGCATATCTACAATGTATAGAGTTATGTTGAGTACAGTCAAATCACTGAATTGTGGTTTCACACTTACATATAAAATGATGAACTCTTGAGTCTTTTATGCTTGTCGGGTATGTAAGTTGTTGCATTTTTTCATATGAGATGGTTAATCAGAATTGCCATTGCATGGTATAACACTTTGTTTATTGTTGTTAAAATTCTGTTTAGCAGTTAAAAGTACTTCTATATGTTACTGATGGCCCTAATGTTCTGCTCTTGTAGAAGACTGGCAATTTTCTTCAAAAGTAGTACTATGACTACAGAACTGATCCATCTGCTCCTACAAATTGCCTCACCCCATTTTGGGATCTGCAAATTTTTCATTTTCCCTAAAAGGAAGGATGTGCTGAAGGAATGGCCCCTGGAGGTCCAAGAGTGTCCGTTGCAAATAGATAGCTGGATCATTCAACTGGTAGCATCTGAAATTTATGTGATGCCATAGAAAGCCAATAGTATGTCCGTATTTAACAGAATTCCTACTTTTTCTCTTCTCCAACTATTATTTTTATTTATTTTTAATTATTATAGCATCAAATACAATTTCTTCATAATTTTCTCATTTTCTTCAACTTATTCACAAAATGTCCTTTGCTGTGACTCTTTTAATTGCTGACATGGATATAATGACGTAATTTCCAGTCATTTATTTGCCATTAGTCGGATAAATTACAAATGCCTTTGTGTCACCATTGATAACAGCAAGTTCTGTCAATCATATAGATAGTTTGATTTGTAATTTACTGTTTTTCTTCTTTTTAATATATAGTGGAAACTGAGGTTAATGAATTATAAATGATCACAAATAGGCTTCTGTTAACAACTCAAAGTGTTCTTTCTATAACATAACTTTTAACATCTTTACCACAATAATCTTAAATCTAAGAGTAATAAAGTAATAAATGTAAAATTTTCATGGCAACAGAAGAAAATTGCGAGTATATACCTTAGCTTTCCCAGCCTCTGTGCACTTGGGGTAAAAGGAATTGCTGCATTTTCAAGGACAGAGAGTCCACTGCACCAATCTTCAAGTTTTCATTTCTGAAGACTGTTCATGAATGGGGATTGAAGTCCTCCACTCTCTCCACGTTTTCTTTGATGGATTTCCTAGATAGACAACCTTTGTGCCGTTAATTATATGGCTGGTTTTTTGTATTTTATTTTCTAGTCTTGTTTTGCTTTGCTGTTTTTCTTTATTTTGTATACCATTTTTGATTTTTAATATATTGAAATTACCTATCAAAAAAAAAAAAAAAAACTTTCCTAGTCTTTGTGCACTTAAGAAACTTGGATTCAATGTTCAAACAGATTGTCAAACTGAATGTGTTTTCATTACTAGGACCAGTACTCTTAGTCAGATCTTGGTGCACAAAATTGTAACATTTATCTCTACTTTTTTTTGTGTGGTGGGTGAAGATGACACAATTAGCAGCAGCTGAAGTGGTTGAAATTGCATGCTGGCTTTTCTATGACTTTCCTGGCCTTTTCTATCAATTTTAGGCCCAGTCACTGTAGCTTCACTCCTTGTATATCACCTGCAAGGTTTCTCTATAAATTATTCAGAATCCATAAGCAAATAACTAAAGATAACAACAAACTTTAAAATTAAAAATAAATAAAAAATGAAAGAAGAGAGAAATGAGATAGGGAATACATATTTACCACACTTTGACCCCTTGAATAAATGACTATGAAAACTGCTTTAGTCCATTAACCCTCATAAAATTTATAAGAAATAAAAGAAAAAACAGAAGTTTTGTATTACTGACTAGAGAAGGGGAGATTAGTCTTCCAAGATTATGTACTTGCTCTACTTCAATACTTTCTGCAAAATAAACCTCAATTCTTCTCAGGTTCCCATCCTTATTTAGCAGAATTAATAACACCTGGATCCATATTATTAATAGACCTAAAAGATTATTCAATCAGCCGGATGAAAAATTAAATTATGAAGTTTTCATCCACTCCCAAGCCAACAGGAGTTTTAGTTGGTTTGTTTTCTCAATTTTCTAATCCCTTCTAGTATATAAAGTATTGATTCAATCCAATAAGTGTATTATTCATGCCAATTGTCCCCTCCTTCCTCCCATTGTTCCAACAGCATTTTCTGAACTGTTAGAAAATGAAAAAAAAAATGATAATCCATTATATTTTCAGGAAATTATTTTTGCATGATTGGTTTTGGTAGTAGCTTTTCAGTCAACTGAGGAAAGCCTTCTATGAAATTATTTTTGCATGATTTGTGTTGGTGTAGTAGCATTTCAGTCAATTAAGGAAAGCCTTCATGAAATCTTCTGCTCATTTTCCAACATTTGAGACCATTTCATTTTGAAAGCGGAAAAGCATCTTTCAGTGGTTGGTTGCCACACCAACAATCATGTCAAAAGGAATAAGGTTCCCTACACTAACCTCAAACCAAATATGCGGACTGACCGAACATCTCCCCACCCGTGGATAGATTAATGCTTCTGAATTAATTAATAGAAAGTAATCTCACCAACCACACTGATTACTTCAAATTTATGAATTATCTGAAACAATTATGAAAGTCATGATTCCAAATGAATTTTTTTCAAAATCAAAATTTTTATGGCAATTTGGAATCAATATTGAAATGGTTGCTATTAGAGCTTGCTTTGATGCCCATTGATAAAAACATACTCATTCTTTGTCTCAACATCTCTTTTAAAGTTCACTTATAGGTTGGCCTTTTTAATTTCTTGAGCTGAAACTGCAACAGTACATAAATCAGTTCTTGTGCTTAAAAGCTCTCTAACATTTGGCAATAGATTTTGTTGATTTGGGCTGGTTAATGATTGCTGTGTTTATGTGTGAATTGTGGGTGGCAGAAGGTCTTGTTGATTTTTGTTTTCATATATATATATATATATATGTAGAGAGAGAGAGAGAGAGAGAGAGAGAGAGTAACAATCTATAAGTTAGCTGGAGGAAGGACTCATTAAATCTAACACTAGTCATGTTCCAGCAATTTAGATCTTATGTAATAAGCAATATAGTTTTTCTGTTTTGTCTCTATAAAATTGATGATCTTTTTTACCTATTGAATGTTGAGAACATGGCTAATAAAATTCATAATTTCTGATTGTTAAATCTGTACTAATGTTAAGAAGAGTTTAGCATTTTGGACGTGCAGCGTGCTTGCCAATGTATTGGGTATTTGTAAATATATCCTCAACTTTAAATTTTTGAAAGAACACCTTGATTTGGTGTTAACTTTCAATTTTTATCTTATAGTCTATGTTAGTGTAAAAATCAACAGTTCAGTGGGAAACAAAACACTCCAAAATAGCATTTAAATCCCTTTAAATTAGCTATATATGTAGTAAAAACAAGTCCCAGAAAACCCATAATAATCTATGTTGTAAACCCAAAGACCTCATATGATAAGAAAACAAGACTCTAGCCTATAATTTGTGAAATTTAGTAATTTACAACAACTTGACAAAGTACGGCTACCTAATATAGTTAGACGCATCCATGGTTCAAGGAGCTCTTAAAAGCACTATGCTAGTAGTTGTTAGTGTGTAATACACATTGGCAGCCTAATGAGTTTGTTTATCGATAAAAACTTCAACTAAACAACTCTTAAGATTTTCTATCATTATGAACCACTTGATTTTAATGCACATCATCATCTTCCACTCTTGTAGAAAACTAAACCTTAGCACCAAGCCAAGGAAGGGTGCTTACACATCTGCTGTGAGAGGAACCTCTTTGATTCTGCACTACCTCTTTGATATGCTTGTTGCATCAACTTCTTTTCTACCTGTTCCATCTCCTGTATTGGTTTAACCATAGCAACAACCTCTATGAAAATGGGAAAGAATCAGAGAGTTGAAAGGTTAGGAGTACCCACACGTTTGATTAATTCAGAAGTCAAGCAAACACTTGACACCCATTCAAAAAAATTGATGAAACAAGAAATAGTCTATTTTCATTCTATAAATGATAAAAAGGATGCACTAATCTTCATTATATTAGTAAAGAGGTAGAGTGCAATGAACATTTTTCGAATTAAGACACAATATCCACTGTTGGCCTTTTGCAATACACAAGAATCTCAACAAAGAACAGAACTTTTAAAAAAAATTACAAAATCAAAAATCATGGCAAACCTCATTTGTGACCATCCCACAATACGTTGCTAGCAAGGATAAGAAACTCAAGGGAGAAGCATGGAAAGATGCACTCTTCACCCAACTAAATGTATCAATTAGGAGAGCTCTCTTAAATAGGGACTTGTAATAATATTGGACTATTGTCAGTAAACAACATTCCTCTAGCAGAATGCTAATACGCAAATGTAGGTGTGTTGATAAATGCCAATATAAAATTTACATTTTCAAATTAACATTGGTTGGTGGGATATCGAAAATGGTTTAAACAACGGTTAAAAGCTGCTTATATTTTTTTTTTGTTTTTTTTCCCCTAATTTCTTTTGGCTGGGATGGTAAAAAAATAAAAATAAAAATAAAGGCACATTCAAATTTACTAAATTCTTTAAAACATAAGAAATATATAACCATTCCATAGAACCAAAGAGTGAGAATATCTGTAGGTTCTAGTTAGTTCAACTGGTAAAGTCTCTGATGGTTGTATAAGAGATCTGAGATTTAATCCTCGCCTACACCAAAAACTGATTGGTGTATTGGTCTGATGATTGATAAAGAGCTATTATCGGAAGCGAACATCATAAGTTGAAACTCTCTCTCTTTCTAAAAAAAATAAAATAAAATAATAGTGAGAATATCTTATACAATAACTAAAGGACCAATCATTCATTAATGAGATATACATTTGCTTGAAGCCGCAATATCAGCTTAGGGTGAAGTGGTCCATTGCGTCACTAAGAATGCCCGTATTCTTGTAATTGAGATAAACCTTTGATACATCCCATGTAAAGGTTAAAATCATTTAAAAATGGTATGTTCTCTCTATTTCCTTATGTTTACTGTTTTGCTTTGAAGTTGACTAATTGTTCATGATTTGTTCTCCTCGCTGCTTCTTCTTCTTCTTCTTTTTTTTTTTTTTGGTTGTTGTATATATATTACCATATTCTTTGGTTAATGATATCCAAAGAGTTTTGTGACAAACCATTAATTCATATTTAACATATCTTACTGCATAGCTTCTATGTATCTTCTACTTTTAGCTCTATATTGTGGTTCTTCCATGATGGTTGAATTTCTAGTAGAACATCAAATATTTCTCAGAAAATTTAGAAAGTCTTTTTTTTATTTCTTTATATATATATATATATATATATAAAGGATTTCGTTTGAATTATCACTTCTTATGTTTTCATATTTTCTAATAATATTTTACACTTATCTACTCCTTATCAAAATGGAAAAAAAAATAGTATTAACCAAATTGATATGAATTATGAAAAACCAAAACAAATAAATATTTTTAATATAAAATTCAAAACTAATGAGTAACTGCATAAAAAATAATCATCCAGAACTAAAGCATATCTCAATATAAAAAATAATCAATCATAATATGTTAAAGAAAATAAACCACAACAACTAATAAATTTATATACCTAGGGTTTGAAGGGTATATTGATAAAATGTTATTTAATTAAATGGGCCAGACAAGCTAAATGGGTTTCATGGATTGAATACTAACTCAACCTGTTTATTAAAAGATTTAGTCGTGTCAACCAAATATGACACTAACCCATTAAGTCTTAACCCATAACATGCTAATTTCGTGTTGTGTCATGTCGAGTTCACGGGTCCTGTCCAATAGGCCATACAACAGTCTCTATTTAATATTTCTCCCAAACTTCCCAATCTCCTTTCTGATTCTCTTCTTTGAGCTCAATTTTGGTATCTCCCCTGCAGGTGTGTCCCCAATTTCACTACACCAAAAACTAATAGTTGGAATAGATAAAGGTAGGTTTATAATGGGTAAGGAAGGTCCTGGGCCAAGAGTGAGGAGTTCAAAAGGGAAAAGATCCCTTACATTGGGCCCTACATTATTCAGTTGGGTGTCGCTTACTGGGCTATCTAATTGGTCTGATAGAACAGGCCCATTGTTCTCCGTTTGGGGGTTTAGAAGTCTAGGCCCACTACTGGAATCCTTCAATTCAAATCTGAATCTCTCCCTATTTATTCTTTGTATTAACGATTCTATGAATGAATCAGGGGACTCAGGTATGCAACCCTTTTCCCAGCCATGGTACTGCATGGCTTCAGGTCTGCTTTCACTTAAACTGTCCAGATTGAACATAATTGTTGTAGCATCATTCTCTGAATCTGAAGCTTCAAAGTGGGGGTGGGTACTCTGTCCATTTGTAATGAAAGGACCATTACCTTCATTCCAGGTCCATTGAAGGTTTGAGTCTTGTGGAGGTTGCCATGGTGATCTAGTTGAAAAGGAAGCATTATTTGTTCCATTACCCAAAGGGCCATACTGTGTTGGTAGATAACAAGCATGCAAATTGTTGGTGTTTTCACTTGAATTAGTACTAGTATCTCCTGAGGCCAGTGATACTAGTATAAATAGGTGGGTAATGAGTGAGTTCATGGATATGGATAAAAATTGCCACCCTACTATTATAGTAAGTGCTCTTTGTCTCTGCTCTGATATAGTAAATGCTCTCTAATATTATGTGTTTCACGCTATTTTTCTTTTATTTTCCTTTGAATAAATAGTTTCTTGAGAATCTGAGATAGAAGGAGACATATACTACTTTTTTTTTTAGAATCATATATATTACCTGATTATAGGCATAAAGCCCATTTAATTTGCTAAAGAATTAAGAGTATATCAGAAAGTATTGGATCTATGACGTACGTTTGAGCTTAATCTATTAAGAACCAATTATGAGTTATCTAGTCTTTCATACGATACAACTACAACCATAAGATCCGCGCGCAACTATAGTTTTACTCAAAGGGGATCCCTTGGAACCTCATTTGATTATTTATTATCCATGCTCCGGAGTCACAATTTATATCATGAATGTTTAGCAAAAAAAAAAGGGGTAAATTCCAGAAACCTCCCCCGGGGTTTGAGGAAATACCAAATATGTCCAAAAGTTGTTGAAAATGACCAATTTGCTCCTTAAAAACAGAGGGTGTGTACTGCCATTTGTTCACTCTCTCCAAATGATTTTTTTTTTCCATGTTCTCTGTTTGTTCACTTTCTTCTTCGCGCCATAACATAAACGCCTCTCTCTAAGCTTGAACCAGTCCAAAAGATATACACAAAACATGTATTTTGAGAAAGATTACAGAAAAAAATCACTAAACTAGTACCCATTTTTCAAATCAAAACCATACATTCTCATTAGAAAAAATAAAAATTTACATTACATTCCAAAAACAAAAATCCTCCCTCCATCAAACCAAGATCAACCCAATTAGATCCAGTATCACACAAGGCAATCAAACATAGATCAACTCAACCAATCAACCATCCAACATCTAACCTCAAATAGATCCGTTTACATCACACCTCAAACAGATCCAAAAAATAAAATAAAATTCAAAACAAAACCCAGACCCATTGGTGGGCATCGTGTGACCCAGCAATCGCCGGCCACCACAGCACCACCCATCACTACCTACCCATTGATTTATATTTCGTTTGGATAAACAGTCTATCTGTCCATATTTTCCGTTAAGTACTGCATAAACTTGTCATGCATGTTTAATTTGTCTAATAAAATGATATAACGTCATTTTTGTAGCCTAAATTTTTTAAAATAACTAAAAAAAATTTAAAACAAAAATAAATTACAATAAAATCAAAACAAAACAAAAAAAAAATTCTGAAAATGATGTGGTATCATTTTATTCAAACGAACAAAATATGCATGACAAATTTATGTGACACTAAGGCTGTGTTTGTTTCGTGTAAAACGTTTTCCGGAAAATACATATTTTCCGGAAATGTTATTTTCCGGAAAAGGAAAATATTTTTAAGTGTTTGGTTGAATTATGAAAATTGTTGTGGAAAATATTTTCATGTGTTTGGTTCTATTAGGAAAATGCTATTTTCCGGCAGCAAATTCCGGCAACAACACAACAACAACAACAACAACAGCAAATTCCGGCAACAACAACCACAACAACAATCAGTTCATCAAAAAAAAAACAACAACAACAATCAAATTAAAAAAAAAAAACAACTGAGAGATCGAGGAAGAGAGAGCTTGAGGTGCGATGGCGCGATCGAGGGTCTAGGTCTAGGTCGAGCGGCGTTGGATCGATGGCGCGATCGAGGAGGCGATGGGTCTGGGTCGACGACGAGGTGCGATGGCGCGATGGAGGAGGCGATGGGTCTGGGTCGAGCGGCGTTGGAGCGATCGGCGCGGTGCTGCGATTTCCCTTTGATTGATCGGCGCGGTGTGACAGCGAGGTGCGAGACCGGTGCGATGGCGAGGTGCGATGGGCGCTGAGCTTGGCTCGGAGATGGCGCTGTTTCGTGGGTTCGTGCTCTCTGTTTCGTGGGTTCGTGCGACTGGGCTTGGTTCGTGGGTTCGTGCTCTCTGTTTCTCAATTTTTCGGAAAATGCCATTTGAAGTGAAAATAAAAGGTGAAATGGATTTCCGCCTGGGGAGGGGTATTTTTCGGTCAAAGGTGAAATTATTTTTAGTTGACCGAATTTTCCTAAGCAGCCAAACACCCAAATTTTACGGAAATGGTTTTTCGGAAGTAGTTTGAAGTCGAAACAAACACAGCCTAAATGGAAAATATGTATTAATGAGCTACTGAAGCAAAGAGAATAAAACTTTAAAGTGTAAAAGTCAAATAAACTTCTAGTGTAAAATCCAAAAAGTCTCAAATTTTTAGAAATGTAGTTTAAACTTTAGTCTATAAAATATAAATAAACATGTTTAGTTGTCAATTTATGAAGTTTAACTTTTAAGAACTACTTTCTCAACAAAAAAAAAAAAACTTTTAAGAATTATAAAAAGTTTAGGGGCAAAATATTTTTCATCAATTACAAGTTATGCTCAGAATAATTGACAAATGTGCTGAGTAAATCCAATAAAAAATTGACAAATGTGCCATGCATCAGCAATGTTCAACAAACTTTAATTAAGTTACGTGAACTTTTTTTTTTTTGAGAAATAAGTTACGTGAACTTGGTTAGCTATTCTTTATAAGCTTTTGAAGTAGATATATAGCCCGTTGATGTCATGTCGCTTTCATCCTTGTGTGAACCAAAGGAAAAACAATAAAGCTTCGGGTAGTATGTCAGTTGACTCAGTCCACTTGCCATTGCCTTTTGATTTCCCTTGTTTTAAATTTTTAATTGCAACGCGTGAATCTGAATGTTCTTTCACCCGCTTTCTGATAAATGATTTAATTCACTATTTTGCCAAAGAAAATCATTAGCCAAACGGCAATGCCACACCATTTTGTAAAACTTACTAATAGAATCGTATTGATTCATTTATAATGATTATTGTACTCATTAGGGATGTTCACCAATTTGCATGACCGCTCAAACCAAACAGAACCGTCCACAAAATACATTAATTACACAGCACTATTGCAAGTGGTAGTGAACTGCACCACATTGTACGGTGTGGTGTGCGATTTTATAATAAGAAAACTATACAAAATCTCACCACTTTGTACCTATATATATATATATATATATATTAAATATATATTAATAATTAAATTTTATATGAAGTGGTCAACCTAGCGTTAGTGTGTTCCAACTTCACCTTAAAAACTTCTTTGTTTAGGTCAAATACAAAATCAAAGTTCAAAACCTCACTCACTTCTCCATCTCATACTCTCACTCTTCTCTCCTGATACTCTCTCACTCTTAGTAAGCATAACTAGTTGTCTATATGGTACACTTGTTAAGCATTTTTGTGTTACATGTTTATTTGTTTAACATGTATAATTGTATATGGTTTAGTGTCATGGATTATTTTTTTGTTTTGTATATATTTGTGGTACTTTTGGTTTATCATAAATCTATCATGGATTTTTTTTCAATCTTGTATATATTTGTGTTACTTTTTTTGTTACATATGTTATATATTTTATTATTTTTTGAAACTTACTGTCATATTTTCATGGTTATTAATACTAAACTAGTAATTGGTCATCACATCTTGAAAAATATACCAGCCTAAAATCGACCAAACTGCACCACAGTTATGACCACAAAATTGAGACGCAATATTGTGCTAAAAATGGCAAAAAACTGCACCAAACTGCACCATGAACATCCCTAATCCTCATTGAAGCTTCCAATATACATTATTTATGGCCAAATGCATGAAGTAATATATCCTTCGCCCTTAAGTCTTCTACCTTGAACCAGCACTGTGTATGTGTTTTCAAGAATATATTCAATACATATTAAGAATGTGTTTTCAAGAATATATTCAATACATATTAAGAACTGATACGCTAAAATGCACCCACACATAAGAGGCATTTTTTCCACCATTACCTTGAATCTTTCATTCCAAGTGATGCAAATACATCATTAATTATTTAAGCATGCCATTGTAGTAATCAACCAAACCCTGAAACAAATTTTGAAAAGGAAACTATGAATTCTCATTGAAATGCTAACTTTATTGCAATCGTGTTCCAAGTTGGAAACTAATAAGTTCTTATGGTCTATTTGGATCCCTTAGATTTGGATTTGGATTTGGATTTAAGGAGGCTTAAATTCAAATATTTTTTTTGGGAAGTTTAAAAAAGGTCAAGGATTTGGATTTGACAAATCCACAAAGAATTTTAAATATTTAGAATGCATGGATTTGAAATAACTCCTAAAATCAATGTTATATTCAAATCTATTAATTTCAAATCCAAACTCAAGTTTCCAAACGCAACCCTAGTGATGAAAAAACATAAATTGTTCACTTTCTTGCCCAAGATCTCTGAGGATAAGATTTTCGGACAAGTGGGAAAATTAAATAGCAAAAGAAATATAGGAGTCGTGTCCATTTTGTGTGCTATGAAAAGAAAACATAATTTATCAATTTTATCTACTCTTTTATTCTAACATTATGCTTTGACAAGCACTTTTTTTCAAAGGCACCAATCAAATAATGTAAGGGACAAAGCATGTAGGAACCGAAACTATGGGGTGACTATCTGTTTTTTTTTTTTTTTTTTTAATGGAAAGCAGGGTACTATTATTATTTATAAGAGCATTTTTACAAGTGTAGCTATCCATGAGACATTTAAGGGTCCAACTTTCATATCCCAAACAAATAAGTTGTACGAAAAAGATGGACAACTGTTAAATTCTTTTACTATATTTGTTTTCTCACATCCCTTTTACGCTAGTTTATTTTGCACATCCTTAAAATCGGATTTTACGGTTATATGAGGTGACTGTATGAGAGGACTGTTTATAACGAAAGTTTTTAAGAGTTCAAATAAGTAAAAATAAATGATATTTAAGGAAACACTCTAATTTTAAGGCGAAAATATACTTTTGGTCTTTGCATTTTGGGCTGATTTCCATTTTGGTTCCTAAATTGATTTTGCTACTAATGTAGTCTCTAAAAAAAGAAAATCGATTCTATTTTGGTCTCTGCCATCAACCCACTAACGGAAACCTCCTACGTGGCAGACGAAGTGCCCTACTTGCTGACATGGCACTGATATGACCATTAAAATACTATTAAAAAAATGATTTGGCATTTTTAAATACCATGTCAGCATTTTAATTAATTTTTTTTTAAAAAAAGCCAGATTTCTCAATTTTAATTTTAATTAAAAAAATAAAAAACAAACAAAAAAATTTACCTTTTTTAAGTTGTAAAGATTGAAGCTCAAGCTCTCATCGTGTTCTCATCTCTCACACACACGGAATCGGAGCTCTCCCATTCATTCCCAACAAGAACACATCTCTCAGTCTCAAAAGCCAAACAGCATGACCACTCAAAATCAAGATCAAGAGAACACACAATCTTATGATCCCTAATCCCACAAACCCTAACCCTTTAAATTGAAGACCCACAAAACCCATCCCACAATCAAACCACAACAAACCAAGATGAACCAACCCCACTCATTGAGTCGGTTCGTGTTAATCTCAATCGTGTTGATCTAGCTCGGGTGTTGAGGTTGCCTTTTCTGGTGAAGAAGAGCATCGCCGCTTCGGTGTTTTTGGTGAACTTGCTAGGGTCGGTGGAGGAGATTGGGTTTGTGGACGATTTGGTGTCCAATTGGATTCTTCTCCACCATGCACTGCCGATCTAACCCAAACTCTCTTATATCAAAATCTCATCTTCGCTCAAAACCTTACACCCGATATTGACCAATGGCGAACAGATCAAGAGGCTGATCTTTGAGGTTTTGATTGTGGAGGCCATGAGGTCTTGATGTGAAAATAATGGGAAAAATTTGGAGTCTTGCATGTGGGTGTTGTGAACACGGATTAGTGGTTAGGTCCGCTAATGATTTTGGCTTGGGTTGCGATCTGGGTTTCGTTTGTGTTTGATCTCTATTTGTGATTTGGGTCTCTATTTGTGTTTGGTCTCTATTTTTCTTGAGTTCATGGTTGCTGGGTTTGTGTTCTTGTAATTTGGGTTTGATTTCTTGGTTGCTGGGTTTGTGTTCTTGTTATCTAGGTTTGAGTTCTTGGTTGCTGGATTTGATGGGAAGAACATGAAGAACAAGTTATAATGTTCTTATCAATATATATATATAACCGAAACCTCTAAAACTCTCACAATTTTTCACATGAGCACAATATTTAAATAAAATTATTTTTGTTTAGTCCAAACTTAACAAGAAGTGAAACTCTTTCTCTCTAACAAGTCCAATTTCAACTCAAACTCATCATTTTTTAAAATAAAATTATTTTTGTTTAATCCAAACTTAACAAGGAGTGAAACTTTATCTATCTAATAAGTCCAACTTAAACTCAAACTCATACCGAAACCTATGAAACTTTCACAATTTTCCATGTCAGCACAATATTTAAATAAAATTATTTTTGTTTAGTCCAAACTTAACAAGGAGGAATGAAACTCTTTCTTTCTAAGAAGTCCAACTTAAACTCAAACTCGACATTTTTTTAAAATAAAATTATTTTTGTTTAATCCAAACTTAACAAAGAGTGAAACTCTATCTCTCTAACAAGTCCAACTTAAACTCAAACTCAAACCGAAACCTGTGAAACTTTCACAATTTTCCACGTCAGCACAATATTTAAATAAAATTATTTTTGTTTAGTCCAAACTTAAAAAGAAATGAAATTCTTTCTCTTTAACAAGTCCAACTTAAACTCAAACTCATCATTTTTTTAAAATAAAATTATTTTTGTTTAATCCTTATTTAACAAGGAGTGAAACTCTATTTCTCTAACAAGTCCAACTTAAACTCAAACTCAAATCGAAACCTCTGAAACTCTCACAATTTTCTACGTCAGTACAATATTTAAATAAAATTATTTTTTTTAGTCTAAACTTAACAATGAGTGAAACTCTTTCTCTCTGACAAGTCCAACTTAAACTCAAAACCATCATTTTCTTAAACAAACTTATTTTTGTTTAATCCAAACTTAACCAAGAGTGAAATTCTACATCTCTAACAAGTCCAACTTAAACTCAAACCCAAATATTGATAATTTATCTCTAAATTTGTGAGGTTAATCATGAACACCATAAAAGTAATGTAAACCCCAATATATATATATATTTTTAAGCCGAGTAGAGGTATGAGCTATTCTTATGTTATTTTCTTCTCCTCTACTTTGTTAAAAAAAAAAATTATTTTATGGTATTTCATGTACTTTTTTAAAAAGTAATTTTCATACATGAACCACCAAACTCTCTTTAGCTGTTTTTTACAAAATAAAAAAGCATGCAATAATTAAAATTATTCTTTTGAATGTAACCCATCTTTGTTTTATATTTCTCTATTATTTAGTCATATATATTTTGTTTTGTTTCAATAATTTCTAAGCAGTAAATCATCTAATTCTTTAATATTTCTTGGTCTTTCAGAAGTTTTAATATCTGAATTTTTGAGTTATTTTTTTGTAGTATCTGAAATTGTTGGACAAATTTTTTATAAGTCATTGAACGTTCAAGCAATGACTTCTTCATCAAATTGTAACACAAATTGAAGTCATACAATAGCAAATCATGCAACGGTGTAATTTCTTAATCAATTTAAGATTTTATAAAATTATTTTAGTTTACCTCATAAATAGGTAAGTTCTCGTGCATAGCACGGGTTAGCGACTAGTGAAAAATAATAATGAAAAGTAACAATTTTTTTTTTAAATTTAATTAGATTTAAGGTTTTTTTTTTTAAATTTAATTTCTTTTTTATATAAATTTTCTGATGTGGCTTTGTTTAAAAAAATTTAAATGCTAACGTGGCATTTAAAAATGCTAAATAATTATTTTTATTAATATTTTAATGATTACGTCAGCGCTATGTCAGCAAGCATAGGACTCCGTCTGTCACGTAGGAGGTTTCTGTTAGTGGGTTGATGGTAGGGACCAAGATAAAATTGATTTTCTTTTTTTAGGGACACATTAGTAGTAAAATCAATTTAGGGACCAAAATGAGAATTGGCCCAAAATGTAGGGACCAAAAGTGTATTTTTGTCTAATTTTAATGCAATGATGATCTCTTAATTTATATAACATTAGAAAAGAGTTATTATCAATGTCTCTTCATTCTAACATATATATCATTAGCATGGTTTTGAAACTAAGACCATTCAGTTTGGCCATTTTTGATATACACTATTGTTAGTTTCTTTAAAATATTTTTCCTTCTCCCTTTGTGTGTGTGTGTGTGTGTTAAAATACTTAGTATTCTAAAAAAAAAAAAGAACCAAAAAATAGAGAGGTTCAAGATTTTTAAGGTTAGACCGAGGTAAAATAGTGAATTTTGGTTCAACAAAGTTGACTAAACCAACACAATTTTTCTAAAAACACAACAAAATGACACAACATTTTCATAATACATTTATAATTTTGTTATATTTTATTTGACTTTTAAATAATTAGCAGCTCAACAACTTTGAAAATATTGTTAGGACAACAAGATGTCTCAACATTTTCATAAAAAAATGTTATGTCCACGACATTTTCATAACAAATTGTTATTGGTGAGAGAAAAAGTAGTTTCATTGATAAGTTTAAATTTGAATCAATAACAATTTACCACTTATGATTTGTTATGAAAGTGTTGTGAAAAATATTGTGGATGTTGCGCTTCTTTTTTCACAATACCTTTATTTTTAGTCGTGGTTGGTTCCAGTATGATATTTATTATTTTATTTTGACCTATAAGGAATTAGACCCTCAACAATTGTGACAATATTTTGTGAGTTTGTTGTGTTAATATTTTATTATAATGTGAAACAGTGCGAGTTGGACAAACCAAAAATAATGTAGCAAATCTATTGTAGCTTTATGCATTCATAACAAAAAAAGGCCAGTGAAACAGTGAAAATTAAATAAGCCAAAACTACTGTAGCGAAGCTACTGTAACTTTTCCCATTCGCATTATATATATATATATATATATATTACTAAATTTGATTAAAAAAGAAGAAGTCTATGAATACAACAAAATATCACAACATTTTCACAATATCTCTATTTTCAACTGTGGTCGATCTCAGTCTAATATTTTATTATCTTACTTGAACCTATAAGGAACTTACACCTCAGTAATTGTGAAAATAATGTGATAATAATAAAATGTCATGACATTTTCACAATACAATATCTTTATTTTTAGTTGTGCTAGATCTCGGTATGATACTTTATTATTTTATTTAATTTTATTTTGACTCATAAGGAATTGACACATGCATCACAACATTTTCACAATATCTCTATGTATAAATTGAACTTACAATTTAAATTTATATTGTAGACACATAAAAATTGGCAAATTTTGTACACATTTGCAAAATTTGTACAATATTTACTATTTTTTGTTGTTGTAAATGTGTATAATATTTACCACTTATATGTATGTATATACTAGTATTTAAAAAAAAAAAAATTTGGGGGGGGAGGGGGCGTCGTGCACTGCCCTCCACGTCCAACAATAGCTCCATCCAGTGGCGGAGCCAGGAAATTTTCTTAGGGGGGGCAAATTAGTTATGCCTATATTGTGTTAATGGGTTAAGCCTACATTAGTTCTACCTACATTAGCTCAAAATGCAAAAAACTCAAGTTAATTTGGCCTAAATTGTGGCAAAAAGTAATTTACTTTATTTCATAAACTAACTTTAAGTAAACTTGTGCCTACATTTTTTTCACCGTACTAAATTATTTGCACTTAGGTTTGAACTTACCTTTTTACATTCTAGAGCTTTTCTAAGTAGTTACATCTAATGTTTCAGCATTTAGGATAAAAAATTGATTAATAGGTATGAAATTTTGAAGATTTATACAATAATTTTTGTTAAAAAAAGAAGTGTGAACAATGAAGTGCAATTAGATCAAATCAAACAATTAAACAATTATTTGTCCTCCTACTATTATCAGATATAAATAGATAATCTAATATTCTAATATAAGCCACATTATTATATATTATATTATTATTATTATTAATTGTAATGTACTGTGTAAAGAACATTAAATCACCGAAACAAAACTAATATATCTTATTATAATAAAAAAATAAAGAAAGATAAAAGTGTTATTCGGAAAATGCTGTACAGCTATACAGCACTTCTACTCAGTCTAGAAGTTTACTAGTCGGTCAAAGACTCAAAGTGTACTGCTTCACAATAGTGTTGAGCAGTTATTAACAAATATAACAGCAATGTTAAGCAAACAAACGACAGAGCGGCAAGAGAGAAAGAGGTGTACCAGTGTTGCCACCGAGGAGTGGCGCGTTACAGACTCCCAACAAGTACATTGGCAGCGTGGTTAACTGGCCATGGCAAGCGACGCAATTGGAACGGTACACAGTAACCTATATATATATATATATTTTTTTTTGAGTTTATATATGTTGCAAATTTGGAATTTATAAAAGGTGAATGAGGGGTTTTGGAGGAACGTGGGCTGATTATTGGGCTAGATAGTGGATTTTGTTTGTTTGTTTATTTTTATTTTTTACCGAATTTAATTTTTTGGGTTTTTTCCTTTTTCCCAAATTAAATTTTTGGGTTAAATTTCACTGGATTAGCTTAAAATTTTGAGTAGCCCATTCTAAATTTTTAAGATATTTCCAAAAAAATATTTATTTTAAATTTTTTTCAAAATTTTCGGGGGGCCAAGGCCCCTTCGGTCCTCAAGTGGCTCTGCTACTAGGGGGCAAAGTAATCCAAAAATCCTATACTAAAGGGGTTTGGGAGGAGGGTCGGGGGGGCAGTTGCCCCCCCCCCTCGCCCCCCCTTAGCTCCGCCCCTGGCTCCATCCTTGGTCACAGCAAAAATAAATTTCCAAATTTTTGAGTTTGAAAAACTGAATTGGTGACCTGTTTTTGCTTAACCCAGTTTCTAGTAGTCGGTCTGGTTTTAAAAACTATAATCATTAGAAAAAAGTTGATATATATATCTATATATATATATTAGAAAAGAGTTATTATGTTATTGTCTCGAAACTTTTTTTTTAACAATTTTTTAATTTTTATATTACAAGTACTATGAACAGAAAGAGTCGTAAACCACTCTATTACGTAAAAAAGAAAAGAAAAAGAGGTTATCATGAGATTGTCTTCTATGGGTTTCCAACATTTTTATAAACTATTTTTTATGCATGCATGCATCTATACAAAGAATTATGCAACCAACTGTTCTGTTCTGACGTTAATATTTTATAGAAAAGGGTTACCAAGATATTGTCTTTTGAGTATTGTAACAGCTTATTATAAAGACTATGAACAGAAAAGGTCATAAACGACTGTTTTATATAACATATATACAGACCAAGATTGTCTTTTTGTACCATAATATGGTCATTGGCCTGTATAATTGTTAGATAAAAGAGTCGTCTATGACTTTTTATGTCAAAGACTCAATTTCTTCATACTACGAGATTGGCTTTTATCATGTTATGCATTAAAAATAAAAAGAGTTTGTCTTTTATTAATTTCAATGATTTCCCCCATACGTATGCACTGATGCACATATTTTGTAATTTTATATGAGTTTCCATTATCAAAAGATTATCGTGTGATTTGTCTTTTATGAGTTCGCAGTTCCCACATACAATTATAATTTTAATTTCGTAGAAGCATTAACAAGTGCATAGATCTTATGCATCAAATTTGCGACAAAAATCTCAACTTATGTTCAATAGCGTCTTTAATGGGACTAGATGTACAATTATATATGACTCATCCGAATTTTCTGAAGGCCAAGACTCAACAAATAGAGTGTCACTATGACAACACCCAGATGGAAGATGCCAACTCAAATTACCCCTGTATCCATTCTTTTTGTTCATAAAAAAAAAAGTGCATAAATCTTATATATGCATCAATTAAATTTGCGACAAAGACTGGGCTTTTTTTTAATTTGGCATTTTGTATTTGGTGATATGGTCATTGGGAAGGATGATTAGATTGGTAGAAAATGACATGCAACACAGATTTTTCTTCTCTGTCAACAATTATTTTGATGGTCAGACTTTTGTCTTTGAGGGCCAGTACGCTTTGGCACATGAGATTATCATTAATTTCTTGATAGGATTGGAACTTTTATTCTTTACCCACCATTTGATAAATAAAAAGAGCTTGTCTTTTATTAATTTCAATGATTTCCCCCATACGTATGCACTGATGCACATATTTTGTAATTTTATATGAGTTTCCATTATCAAAAGATTATCGTGTGATTTGTACAGGGAGCACGTGGAATGTCTAAAGAAAATATGGAAATAAACAGTAATTGGCGGAAGTGCAAGAATATGCAGAATTTCCTTTGTTAAAAAAGAAAAAAAAAAAGAGCAACCTCTTCGGGCACCAGCTTAAAGGGCTGTAAATGAGCCAATTCTTTTTTTTTTTTTTGAGATATCTTACTTGTACATAAATAGTTTAAGCTTGGATCATATAAACAATTATTCTTAAAACCAGTTTTATTTGATTTTAAGTACATAAATAGTTTAAGCTTGGTTCTTTTATATAAAAATTTCTAGTTGACCAACATTTTTCGTCACCTCTAGCACTTATAATTAAATATGAAAAATATTTTTTTTAAAATTAATTTCTGTTGAACCAAACACAACCTTAAATAAAAAGAAAATAACTTGGTAATTTAACCCCAAAAAGAAATGCAGTCAATAAAATGCATTTTTTTTTTTCATTAACACAATAAGCATTTATTTTTGGAAAAAAGCCATTTATTTCTAAAACGTGTCAAGTATTTTTCACCTTTCGTACATGTCCCACTTGGTGTAAGGTAAAAAAAAAAAAAAGTATGGCATAGTAAAACAACAATGCTAGTAACACATAAATATGCACTTTATTGCAACTGTTTTATGTGATAAATTAAGTGGTAGGAAAAAAATACTGAATCCATATTATAGTAATGACAAACAATTACAGTTTGCTGCACAAAATAATTGAGCAGAAGTGTGAACGTTTGACAATGAAATGTGTCGCAACTTTTGAAATTGAAAAGATGGCACGTACAACCAACCAGTCTTTTTGTTCTTTGGAATTTAGAAATGTTGAGTCGCATACTCCCTCCTACAAATAGGGTTCACCAAATAGCAAGACATGTTCTCTTCCTAAGATAGCTCTAAGTTAGAAAGCTACTAAACTCAATAGTTGCTGAGCTAGCTCCCGAGTGAGAGAGAAATGGAAAACAAAGCATATAGAGGCCATGTCTTAGCTTTACCATATCCAAGCCAAGGCCACATAAATCCATTGCTCCAATTCTCTAAACGTTTGGTCTCCAAAGGGCTTAAAACTACACTAGCCACAACCCTTTTCATCCACAACACCATGCAACCCCAATCATCAAGCTCTCTCAAATTTGACACAATATCAGATGGCTATGATGAAGGTGGGTTCGCCCAAGCAGAGAGTATCCATGCATATCTCAATCGTATGGAAACTATAGGCTCAAAAACACTGGCTGGCCTTATTATAAAGAACAAAAACACAGCAAACCCAATTGATTGCATAATCTATGACCCTTTTTTGCCTTGGGCTTTGGAAGTAGCTAAAAAGTTTGGTATATATGGAGCTGCTTTCTTCACTCAAACTTGTGCTGTGAATTTTATATACTATCATGTGCATCATGGACTATTGAAGCTACCAATTACTTCCACACCCATCTCAATTCCTGGTCTACCTGTGCTTGAGCTTGAAGATATGCCATCTTACATCAGTGTGCCTGGATCGTACCCAGCTTACTTTGAGATGGTGCTCAATCAATTTTCTAGCGCAGATAAAGCCGATGCAGTTCTTGTCAACACTTTCTACGAACTAGAGCCTGAGGTGGGTAATTATATATGTCTATACAATTTCATTTTTATAATTTTTTTTTTAGAAATTGTTTTATGTGAGTGTTGGACTGGCTTTTTTTTTTTTTATTTTTTTATTTTATCATTTCACTCTTCTTTTGTGCAAACAATAGGGGAGAAGAAAGTGATTATAAAGGTAATACAAATTTTAAAGGAAAATGCTAACGAATGCTTTTAGGGTAATGGTTAATAATCCATTTAAAGAAAGTTTTTATAGGAAAAGAAAAAAACAATTAATGTTTTGACAGTTTTTTTTTATTTTTTATAAAAGTGGTATCAAAATTTTTTTAAAATGAATTGTTAATTATTGTTCTAAGGGCACCCGTTAGCATGACCAAATTTTAAAATATAATATTTACAAATTGAGGTATCCCATTAAAAAAAATATGAAATTCAAATATTTATTTTTATTGGTATCTAAATTTGATAATACCCACAATCTCAGTATGTTAATTATTCAAATCTACAGTTGTTGGAAACAAGGTGAAGGGTCAGAAAAGAGTCAAAAACTCTGAAGAAGGAACTTCATCAAAATCAACAAATTATGTCACATCGGTTTATAAGATAATTTCGTAATTTATTATTAAAAAAATTGACCATATGTTGTAGGATAATTCTGGTGCCACGACTCGTTCATGTGGCGAGTTGTGGTTGGTGGGGAGGTGATAGTGGGTCTATGTGGGGACAGCCCTCCACTAACTACAACTCGCCACATGCCCGAATTGTAGCACTAGCAATGCTCTATGTTGTATACCCGAATTAGTTGGGGCACAACCATCCAAATTGAATATGTTGCATGTTCACACCAACTTATCTGGATCGAACATAATTACCCATTAATAGAACATATTTGGATACCATTTTTTAAGCCAACGAATAAATGCATTATTTTCTTTTCATTTTTTTTTAAAATTATTAATTTTGATTTTTCAAACACTTTTTTTTTTTTTTACCTTGCTCGTAGAGGAAGTTCTAATATCACTTGATTCACTAGTTAATTTGATGGTCGCTTAGAAGCTCTTATTTCAAATTTGTTAGAAATTTAATTTCCATATTGTTTTATGTGACTCTATTAATGAAACATGTAGCCATTTTTTAAGCCAGTAAATAAGTTCATTATTTTGTTTTCTTTTCTTTCTAAAACTTTATTATTATTATTGTGCATCATTGGGGTGATGGTCACTCCACAAGTACAAAGTTTTTGTGGGGTAGGGGGCAATAACTGGAGTTCAAGTCTCCAAAATGAAGTTTCACACACATATACATTTAGATTAAATTATAGTAGAATTTCTATATTATATATATATATATATATATATATATATATATATATATATATAAAACTTTATTATTTTTTTGATTTCAACCCTACCTCGTTTTTACACACTGCTCACATTGGAATTCTCATATATATCACTCAGAAATTTGATTCTCACTTAAGGAGCTCTTATACAACCACACTTTGTTATAAATATAATTTTCAAATTGTTTTTTGCAAGTCCACTAACATAGCATGTGTTTTAATCTTCATGTCTCACATGGATTAACTATAAACTTAATCATGTTTTTATAAGCTCTTGAGCACCATTCCCTTGCAAGTTGGTTTTAAAGAGTGAATTCTACCCACAAGTTCCTAACAGCATGTTGAGATATCTTTTATCTCAAAAGATAAACAATAAGTTTGAGCTTATTAATGTTATACTCTTTTTTTTTTTTTTTTGAATTATAGATGTCACAGTTGAAAATATTAAGAAGTGTTAGTTAAATTACAAGACTCTTGGCTATTAATGTTATACTAATCAATGCACTTTTGCTACAATTATTCCATCTAATACTTGATCAATTTATTATGCATAATTGGATGTGAATGCTTATCCTAACAAAATTAACCTGAAACTTCCATAAAGATCATGTTAGAATTAAGGTTGCAATAATACAAGTATCATACACTTTGCTACAACTGTCCAACATATTGTGAGTGATGAAGAAAAAATAGTGGACTTTTGTGATAGTAACAAACAACCAATCATAATTTACCACACTAGAACAATTCTAACGAAGTGTGTGACAATGATACTAGCATTATTGTTAAGGTTGTAATTATCAACAAGTTTTCAATTATATAATTGTTGCTATTGTAACCTTTCTTGCTGATCGAAATTTGATTATTGTCCTTTTTCATATTAGGCAGTGGAGTCCATGTCAAAAGTCTGTCGATTACTGCCAATTGGACCAGCAATTCCATCTTTATATTTAGACAAACGTCTAGAAAATGACAATGATTATGGGCTTAACCTTTTTGTATCAGACTCATCTGTTTGCAATAATTGGCTCAACACTAAGCCAGAAGGGTCTGTTATTTATTTGTCCTTTGGTAGCATGGCTAGTTTAAGCAACAAGCAAATGGAGGAATTGGCATTTGCTTTAAAAGAAAGTAAATTCCATTTCTTGTGGGTTGTTAAGGCTTCTGAGGAAGCAAAGCTCCCTGAAAAGTTTGTGGAAGAAATAGGAAATAAGGGGTTGGTAGTGCACTGGTGTTCCCAACTAGAAGTGCTATCAAATAAGGCAATTGGGTGCTTTTTAACACATTGTGGTTGGAATTCAACCTTGGAGGCATTGAGCTTGGGAGTGCCAATGGTGGGGGTGCCACAATGGACCGATCAAACTATGAATGCCAAGTATGTTCAGGATGTGTGGAAGGTGGGAGTGAGGGCTAAGGTTTGTGAGGATGGCATTGTTGAAAGAGAAGAGATTGAGTTTTGCATTAAGGAAGTAATGGAGGGCAAGAGAGGGAAAGATTTCCGGGAGAACGCTAAGAAATGGAGGGATTTGGCTATAAAGGCTATTAGTGAGGGTGGCAGTTCGGACAAGAACATTGATGAATTTGTATCCAAATTCATTGACTTCTAATTTAAAAGACTATTGTTTTTTAGATGTAATAGTCTCAACTCACGATGCAGTTTGAGAACGTAATCACTTTTTTTTTTTTCTCTAATTGTTTCACCATTGAAAGTGATGCTATTGTTTTTAAATATTCATTGTGGTCAATGAAAAAATTCTAAGTTTGTGATTGGTTGTGAAACATTATCTAAATACTAATCACACCTCAAGCCAAGAATCTTGTAGCTCAATAGGCCGATACTTCTTGATCATTTTAACATAAACATTAACCCTACTTTCGCGTTGTAACTATCGAATTATTAAATAAATAAATAAATAAAATCTCAAACCCAATTACACGAGCTAGATATGTGACAGCGATCACACGTCTAGGAATCTCACAAGTGTGCAAGGTCTTATTAATTAAGAAAGAATAACTATTCTCCAAAAGTGGTTCAATAATTGTTCTCTAATAAAATTTAGTGGCAACTAATAACAGTGTCACATAATTCATAACACCAAACAATCCACAAAATTACAAGCTTTCCACAAGATTAACCTAACACTAAAACTAACATTTAAAAAAGGTATCCCTACGGGCGCCAAAAGAAAAGTCTTGTGAGCTAGCTATTCTTTAGAGTTTGAAATGTAAAAAGGAGAAAAATGTGAGCTCCATAGCTCAGTAAATAATCAATAAACCTAACTGGCTAGAACAAAAATAGAAAAGCAAGAATATAATTGTTCACAGTAAATAAATTCCGTAGACACAGAAACAATAAATAAGTTCACTTGTGGGTTCCTATGAATAATCAGATTGTAATTGTTCAATTTCCTACAACATAATCAATTTTGTTTGTAGTCATATCTGAAATGAAATATGATAATATCTCAGTTAAAAAAAAAAAAAGAAAACAATCTTATATATCAATCGAAATGCTGGTTCTTTTTACTAAACTTTTCACACGCTTGATCCAAAAATTTTGAATTATGTAGAACTTTATCATTTCATAAGGAAAGGAAACTATGGTTTTTCTCTTTAAAGAACTTATTTAGGATAATTCCAACAATAAATTTTGGAAAAAATTTGGTTACAAACTTAGTTGTAGCCTAAGACTACAATTTCCATTAAAATAATTAACACGACTATATATTATGAAAATATAACGGTTGGATTGCATATTTTATATATTCTTAACACACATGTCAAATTTTGTGCCAATCAAATGTTATTTACTATATGATCCATAAACTTATTTTTTAAGAATAATTTTAGACTACAAAACTTTGCAATTAAACAATTAATTGATGGAATAGATATTGATTTTTAATTTTTAAAAAATTGTGCAAGCATGGAGAATATAAGAAGTAAATGTAATTTAATGGTGAATTTGTCAAAATTCATATCTAATAAAAAGATATTGATTGAAGTTGTAGCCTTAGCTTACAACTAAGTTTGTAACCAAACGTTGTCCTAAATTTTATATAGAGAAACAAATAATTATTTCATTAAATTAAACAATATGTTTTAAGTAAAAATATTAATAGTTAAGGAAAAAAAAAAGTCTCTTACTTCCAGTAGCTTTATCAAATTTACCACACTTTCAAAGTTAGGACACCTCAAAATCAACAAAATACAATGAAATAGAAAAATTAATTTTCTAACTCTAAACTTTACTAATTAACTAAATTTATATGAATTCCATCTAATTTGAATTTTTCCTCCCAAAATATGTCTACCGAGGGAGTACCAAAATAATGTTTATTCGAGAATTTAGGCTAGGTTAACCCCAAAATTCCATCTAATAATTTTGAGTGTGCCTATATGAAACCATTGCTTAAGTTTTTAATATTTTGACTTTTGAGAACATGTTTAATAGGCCCAAAGTGGGGTCTGTTAGCCCTTTTCTAGGAGAACGAACAATCATAAGCCCATCAAAGTGGAGCCTATTAGTTTTTTTTTTTTTAGGGGGCGTGCTAGGCCCTGAATAATGTGGCTCACAAGTGAGTATTGTCATGATTTTTTAAGTTTTTGATAGTTGAATAAGAGATTTGATGTTCAATTGCCGCCTATATCAGAAACTGATTAGTGTCTTGGTTTGATGATAAGACGGATGCCATATATTGAAACTCTCTAAAAAAAGAAAAATTTAACATTTATATTTTTCTAACTTTCAATTCAATTAAAAAAAAAAAAAAAAACTAGATCAAGCTCCCACTCTGTTTTTATAGTATAATTCAAATATGGAATTATTAATATGAAATTATAATTATAAGATCACATTTATTTATATGATATTATAATTCTAAGATCACATTTAGGGATAATTTGTGTTATTAGGATGTAAGTTGGAAAATTTTGTGTTGTGAGAGATGGTCTTTTGAGTTTTGAACAATATTCTTAAACACCCCCTTGAACCTAAACCTTCACCTATATATATCATGCACACTTTTCGGAGAGAAGGTAAACATGTCATGTTCCTCAGGAGAGACTAAAATAAACACTGTAAGAAAATTTTGTTAAAACCTCGTGCAAGATTGTTTCACTCAAATTACAACTACTAGTGAGCTCATTGTTGTTGTTGTTGATGTGGACAAGTTCATTTGTGGATGAAGATCTATGAAAAAAGGCCAGAGTTTTGAAGCCCCCATGGCAAAAGTCTAATAAGTTGTTCACTGGAGTTACAATTCTGTCTAATCTATAAAATTATTATAAGCATAAACTGATTGTAACAACTATTTATTAATTCGATAACTTGAGTCAATCTAGTTTTTTCAATTTATTAACTAACTTCATTCAAAAATTAAGTTTTAATATTTTGGAGTGAATTCTAACTCTAAAACCCAAAATACATCAAAGTATGAAGTTTTCTAAGAATAATTGCCTTAAATCATTACATATTTTAGAAATTTATGACTTAAAAAATGTGTAAGGTGTAACTCTTACACTATTAATTATTATGAAGCTAGAGCGTACGGTTTAATATATGGGTGAGCTTAATCTATGGGCCTAATAAGTAAACGGTAGACCATTTATTTTAACCTATCACCTAAACAACTAGCCCAAAGAAAGTATAACCCAACAATGAGCCCATAGCCTAGAAAGTTAGTGCTTAAGTCTATTACGGCAATGTTTATAGTCCTAGCTTTTTTTAATTTTACCCGTAGATATTTTCGTGTTATACACTATTAATTATTACGAAGTTAGAGTGTATGATTTAATATATGGGTGAGCCTAATCTGTGGGCCTAAACGGTGGACCATTTATTTTAACTAACCTATCACCTAAACAACTAGCCCAAAGAAGGTATTACCCAGCCCATAGTCTAGAAAGTTAGTGCTTAAGTCTATTGTGGCAATGTTTATGGTCCTAGCCTACAGGCATTCAGAAGCCAAAAATTCATGCAATAAAACAAGCAAAATAAATGAGAGGTGAGAGATATATACGCAGCATTTTCCGCTAAGCATCTGGCAATGGATCAAGCGGCATCCATGGACGGTATAGTTGGGTCATTTGCGGCGGCGGCTTGGAATTCTGATCGATCCGTACGGTGGCGTTTGCTGGTTGGTATTTTGTGTTTGGGGATTTGGGGTGTCTGGCTTATGCAGGAAAGGTGTTTGAGTTTGGGTTTGAATGGGGATTTTGGGTTTTGCTTGTCTTCCCTCAGGACTGGGATTTTCTACCAGGATATTTGAATCTCTCTCAGTGTTTTGGACTATTGAAGCTACCAATTACTTCCACACCCATCTCAATTCCTGGTCTACCTGTGCTTGAGCTTGAAGACATGCCATCTTTCATTAGTATGTCTAATTCGCTTACCTTGAGCTGTTGGTAAATCAATTTTCTAACTCGGAGAAAGCTGATGCCGTACTTGTCAACACCTTCTATGAGCTAGAGGTTGAGGTGAGTAATTATGTAATAGAATAACATCAGTTTTATAACCATATTGTCAGAAATTTATTATTTGTTACTCTACTTTTGAGAAAACAGTTTCACCTTAACTGGATTGTCATTCACATTATATAAATGTTTTGAGAGATGTTGCTTTTCTTTTTTACTTTTCAGATGTTGTGACTATATATATCAATATTTCCCAGCAGCAAAAGACAAGTTTACAACTGATCATGAGTCATTAGAATGTTTCTGTAACCTTTGTACCAGCCGAAATTTGATTATATTGTTCATTTGTCCTTTCTCATATCAGGTGGTGGATTCCATCTCTAAATTCTGTCGATTTCTACCAATTGTGCCAACAATTCCATCTTTCTATTTAGACAACCGTGTGGAAAATGACAAAGATTATGGACTTATCCTTTTTGTATTAGATTCATATTGCACTAATTGGCTCAGCACTAAGCCAGAAGGATCTGTTATTTATGTGTCATTTGGTAGCATGGCCAATTTGAGCAACAAGCAAATGGAGGAGTTGGCATTTGCTTTAAAAGGAAGCAATTTTTATTTCTTGTGGGTGGTTAAGGCTTCAGAGGAGGCAAAGCTCCCTGAAAAGTTTGTGGAAGATATAGGAAATAAAGGGTTAGAAGTGCAATGGAGCCCCCAATTGGAAGTGCTAGCAATTAAGGCTATTGGGTGCTTTTTAACACATTGTGGTTGGAATTCAACCTTAGAGGCATTGAGCTTGGGAGTGCCTTTGGTGGGGATGCCACAATGGACAGATCAAATTCCAAATTCCAAGTTTGTTCAGGATGTGTGGAAGATGGGAGTGAGGTCTAAGGTTGGTGGGAATGGTATTGTGGGAAGAGAAGAGATTGAGTTTTGCATTAGAGAAGTAATGGAGGGAGAGAGAGGGAGAGAAATGAAAGAGAATGCTAAGAAATGGAGGGGTTTAGCTATAGAGGCTATTAGTGAGGGTGGCAGATCGGACAAGAACATTGATGAATTTTGTCCAAATTCATAAACTCCTAGTTTCTTCCTTAGCTAAGTTAAGTTTTTTCTCAGCTCAAGATGCAGGTTGAGAATGTAACCATTTTGTTCTTTCTCTTTGCCTCGCCTTGGACAATGATGATTATTTAAATATTGACATTTTTATGGTCAAGAAAAATTTCAGGTTGGTTATGGGTTACAAAACATTATCTTAATACTAATCACACCTCAAACTCAATTATATGAGCTAGATATATGACATAAACAACACGTCTAAGAATCTCACGAGAGTGCAGGGCATTGACAAAAATGCGCCCTTAAATAGCCAAAAATGGCAAATACCCTCAAAACCCTTATTAAATAATCTAAAATACCCTCAAACCTACAAATGAACAAAATAACCTTAAAATCTCTGAAATAATCTATATTGATTGTGTTGATGAATATATATATATATATATATATATTGGTTTTTTTAATATATTCTAATTGATACAATGTTTTAAGAAAATAAACTAATGTTTATATTTACATTATATTCTGTCTGACAATAAAATTTTAGTTTAATTTTTAACACTCCATTTGTTTTGATAAAAAAACATTTTCTGGTAGATGACTTGTTTTCTAAAAAATATTTTGCAGAAAATCGATTCATTTTTGTGTTTGGACGTTCCGACTCAGAAAAATGAGCTCTAAGAAACTTCTTCTTCTTTATGTTTTTTTGTTTTGTTTTTTTTTTTTGTAGTTTGACTTGCATAAAAAGCACTAATATTTCTCATGATTCCAAGTAATTATTTTAATAAAAACTTTCATTTTGTGTATTGGTTTGTTTGATATGTGACATTCCAAAAACAGCCTCCCACTCTATTGGACTCGTTTTTTCATTAATCCCATACGTTTTCTATTGGCTTGTAATTGTATTTACCATCATACTAAACACCAAAACATACCAAAAAAAAAAAAAAAAAAGGTCTCAGCAAAACTAGTTGGCACAAGTATTTCATTTCTATATCCTAGTTACGTTGTTCTACACTTATACTATGCCACAATATTTTCACAACAGTTGAAATGTCAGCTCATTATATGTTAAAATAAAATAAAAATTATACCAAGACCCACCGTAACTGAAAACAAGGATATTATAAACATTTTGTGAAATTTTGTTGTGTGCATTAACTCTCTTCTGTATTTCATCTAAATGAACCTTAGTGTGGGATGTAGTTATCCAGCCCCCAAAGAAAGCCACACACTCACACAAAAAAATAATAATAAAAAAACAGAACTTTCTTGCCTAAGATCTCTGAGGATAAGATTTTCGGACTAGTGGGAAAATTAAATACCAAAAGAAATATAGGAGTCGTGTCCATTTTGTGTGCTATGAAAGGAAAACATCATTTATCTACTCTTTTATTCTAACATTATGCTTTGACAAGCAATTTTTTTTTTCAAAGCACCAATCAAATAATGTAAGGGACAAAGCCCGTCATACATAGTGTAGGAACCGAAACTATGAGGTGACAATCTTTTTTTCTTTTAATGGACAGCAGGGTACTATTATTATTTATAAGAGCATTTTTACAAGTGTAGCTATCCATGAGACATTTCCTAAGGGTCCCAACTTTCATATCCCAAACATTCAACAACAACAACAACAACAACAACAACAACAAAAATTCATATCCCAAACAAATAAGTTGTACGAAGAAGATGGACAACAGTTAAATTCTTTTACTATATTTGTCTTCTCACATCCCTTTTACGCTAGTTTATTTGCACATCCGTAAAATTCATTGATTTTACGGTAATATGAGGTGACTCTCTGAAAAGATGGTTTATAACGAAAGTTTTTAAGAATAACTTTTCAAAACCCTATCTTTTATTATCTATATAGGGCCCGCATGGTAAGAGACTTTTAGTAACATTGTTTAAGTTTTGTCGAAATACGTGTAAGTGAAAAAATGTGTGTAAATATGTGTTGTGATGTTTAAACAACAGTTTTCATTGTTTAAACACCATTACCAAACGGGACCTTAGCTTTTCCAATTAGAGACTGGAATGACTTAGAGTTTAAATAAGTTAAAAATAAATGATATTTAAAGAAACACTTTAATTTTAATGCAATGATGGTCCCTTAATTTATATATGATTAGAAAAGAGTTATCATCAATATCTCTTCATTCAAAGAATCAAAAAATAGAGAGATTTAAGGTTTTTAAGGTGGTTGAATTATGATAACATCATAATTAATTTAATAATTACTTAAAATATAAATAAATATATAAGTACAAAATTTAGCAATTTTAACTAAAATAATATTTAAAGAGGTTAAAATATTTCTATCTTTTAATAAAAAAAAAGAGGTTTAAATATATATTGATTAATGATTAGATGATATTTTTCATAATTTGTTACAAAGATTGAACAAATAATCTCTCATTATTAAAATATTTTAATAAATTTATACAAGATAAAGACATCTTAAAAAATAAATATGCTAAAGGCCATTCAAATTTATCCTAAAAGATTATAAAAAATATATAGAAAAAAGAGAGAAAAGTCAAGCACTAGAAAGATAAGATGATATTTTTCATAATTTATTACAAAGATTAAAAAAATATTCTCTTATTATTTAAAATATTTTAGCAAATTTATACAAGATAAAGACATCTTAAAAAATAAATATACTAACATAATAATACACTAGCATGAGAAAAGGCCATTCAAATTTATCCTAAAAGATTTTATATATATATATAAAGAGAAAATTCAAGTACTGAGTATATTATATCACTCGTTAGGGCAGCACATGCAAGGCACATGCTTGCTCTGGAAAAAGAGTAGTGATTAATGTCAATTATAGATTTTATTTGTATTACAAAACAAAGATATAAATCATTTGATGTTTAAAGTACATAAAGATTTATATTAATCAAAAGAGACATTAATTTTAAGAATTTTAATAATTATGTCATAAAAGTTAATCTTATTTGTATAAAAAATTTTAAACAATCACAAAATTAGGGTAGCTATTTAACATATAAATATCTATTTTATTATAATAGTTTTTTAGTACCTATTTCCTAAAGTCAATATATCCACTCACTAAAAATTTCTAGGAATGATAATGAATATCATCATTTTTCAACAATAAACAATTGAGTTTTACTTAGAAAATAAAAAATAAATAAAAAAAGATTAAAAAAAAAAAGTCATGTGTCATTGAATTTTCCATTTGATAAATTATAAGTTTTGAAAATTTAAACCTTGAAAATCAATGTTCTTTAGATAAAAATAAAACACCTTATATCATCATTTCAACTTTTCAAGAATTACTACCATCTAAAACTTAAAATACGTGAAGAATATTTTTAGGATGTTAAAATAAAGTAAGAGTATTTTAAACATTACACAATAAAGTTGTTAGGTTCTAAATGTTTAGAACAATTAGCAAATTGTGAACATAAACTTGTCTAGATATAGATCTTAGAGTCTATAGGTATTATTAAACAATGCTCAAGGTGATTTAAGTCAAGATTCAAAAACATACAAGCTGTAGAAAGAAGAATTCAGAATCTGCCTGGTTTGACCGATCGAAAGACAGGCTCGACCAATTGAAACACGTATCTGCAGAATTTTAAGTCGGCCCAAATAGTAGTTCAAGTCCAAAAAGGATTAGGGTTTCAGATTTACTTCTCCTAGTATATAAAGGAAACCCTAAGTACGTTTTTAAAAAACTTTTCAGTGAGAGAAAAGTGTGCCTCTTTTGTATCGAGGGTTTTGTATCCAAAAAGCTCTCTCTCAAGATCAACAATAGTTGAAAATCTAAACTTTCAAGGGTGGTCTTGGAGTCATAAATAGGAGAGTTGGGATTTTTTTTATCACAAGTGTGGGTGCTTGTGTTGCAAAGGCTAAGGAAAGAAGTAGTCTGTGGACTTAGAGTTATTATGGGGTCGTGGTAGTAAGTTCTATGTGTAGTAGCAATAGTGTCACGACCCAAATCGATGGACCATGAATTTAGATGCATGACTAACCTGCTAAACTTGTATAATTCCATAAACAAAATTAATCCAAAATAAATCAATACTCCAAAAAAAAAAAAAAAACAATACTCTTAAAAAACCTCTTACAAAAATTTAAACTCCACAAATTGGAAACAATCTCTACTATAACAAGAACATGAATTACAAAATATAGGTAACTGAAATTCTGTAAGTCTTCAATTCATACTGAAGTCGCCTTTAACTTTCATGCTCTACCTTGCACCTTACAAAGCGACCCAAATGTTCTATATTCCCAACTACACTTTAATCTAAAAAAAAAAATAGTAATTGATGGGGTGAGACACACATCTAGTAAGTAATTATACAGAATACACAACAGAGAAGAGTCAAGCAAAGCACAAGTATTTTGCCTTTTCACAAACTCATTCAATGATATCAAAAATAATTATTCCACAGAACATATAATGAATCACTTAATACATATGTAATCATATCTTAAAATCATTTGAAATCACATACATATAATTGATCAGAGCATAGTGTCACATATACACATCGCATATTCTCACATACAATCCTGTGAGCGGATACCAACATCTAACCCCTGCTGGTGAGGAATCAACACATATTCTCACATACAATCCTGTGAGCGGATTTACACATATATCTGATATATCTGATTAATTCTAAAAACACTTATTTTGAATCACATATCACAAAACAAAGTTTATACAAAATATAATAATTTACTTGATATTAACAATTTCTTTTCAAATACAAAGGCATATCAAAGATCATGTTATCGAATAGAACATAAATCAAAAGATGCTTGACTCTCTTGGAGAACGAATAGAGACTGAGGAGTTTATGTAAATATATTACAATTCTTGAGTAAATCTGAAAATTAAATTTGCTAAAAGAAACATTTTAAATACCATTTGGAGAATAGGAATATGACCTTGAAATCACTTGGTTTTAACAAATTTAAAGAACAAGAGTCTTTTTAGAAAATTTACATTGAAACTCAATTATTTACGGAAAATTGTTTAGTTTAGAAATCATCTTTTTAAAGAAATTTGGATGTTTAAAACTTATTTAAAATCCGAAGTAACTCTTTAAAACATTATTTAATAGTCGAAATTTCTCTTTCAATGATACAAAAATACTTTTGACAAACTTTAGAAAATAGACGTTTGAAATACAAAACTTTTGAAAATCTTTAACTTCTAAGAACTTAATGGACAAAACTTGTGCATATTATGCATAATTACTTACAGCACTTGAATCACTCTGAAAGTCCAGCTGAAACAACCTCCCAAAAGCCTCAAAACACTCTTAAATAGGACCTATAATCAATCATGGGAATCACGTAATATCCTCCACAAAAATATAAAGCTTATCGAATTATACAAATTGACTCACTAAGATTATACTTTGTTGAACTAATTAATGACACTAATGCAAGGAATCTCTACCCAAAATGTTTCCTTGAATTTATCAAACTTTAGAGGCAGTAACCAATATATTGTAAACTCAGGATTTAATATATGCCCCAACGGAAAGTAAACCCTTATACATTCTCTAAGCTTTATAATCTTTACTTTTATTCTAGAATACAAGCTGTAGGGAACCTAGGATTTAATATATATGGATATATATAACCCAAAGAAATGTAAAAGCCAGGTACATAATCAGACTGTGTAACCCGTGGCTTTACTCTTGCAAGTTTTGTAATCCATGGCTTTATCTAGATACACACAGTGGCCTTGTTCTTAAATGTAGTCCGTGGCTTTATAATCTCAAAGTAAAAATAAACGTTAAGCCAATCTAATCTATATAACCATCAGGAAACGTAAAAGCCATGTTTTCCTTGAATTAGGATTTGCAATCTAGGAATTAATATATATATATATATATATATATATATATATATATATATAAAACCCAATGAAGAACATAAAATCATCTACACAATTTAAGATTTATAGTGTAAACAATCCTCTTTTAAACAATCTACCCATCACTACCGATTCCATGATAAGATTCTAACTTTTTAATTCTTTGATTCTAATGGTGAGAAATCATACCTCAAACAATCTGATTGCCTTTTCAATTGTATGTGCTCTAAACTCTAAGGAAAACTCCTCTTAGCCTCTTTGAAAAAAAAAAAAACTTTTTTATGAAAACCCTGACTGTATCTTCCTCTACCCTATAGTTTGTATTAGAGATATGGGCTTAGTGGGGTAGCGGGCTGCAGTTATTAATAAAATAATACCTATGGCCCAATAATTATAATAATAATGGCCCAACAGTTATTAAAAGAAAAACTTAATAATAACCTCAAATAAAAGTATGTGGGAGTATTATAAATAGAATATTAGTGGTCTAACTCTTATTGCAAATTTTAATTCTTTCTAGTGGATTTATTTTTTACCTTGAGGATTACTAGGTTAAATCATTCCCAGATTTTTTACCGGTTTGATTTTCTTGAGTCATCATATCATTGTGTTCTTTATTTTCCGTTGCTTTACATGATATGACTTTATTGTTTTAACCTAGATCTGAATAGTAAACCTAAATATTCACTTGGTTAATTAATTATGTTAAACAATCTAGTTTATAGGAGTCTAAAACCTAACAAAAATATTTTAAGAATAATGAGCTTTTATTAGGGTTTAACTAAGAGAATAACAATATGGCATATTTGCTTTTTTTCCAAAATATTAAGGGAAAAATTGCTTGATTTTAAAGTTTAAGGATGAATTGTAAACTACCCCAAATATAAAGGATGAAAAGTTTTTTTATCATAAGTTTTTGTTTTTGTGTGTAGAACTATGCGTTTTTACTTAAAATGGTGCGCAAAGAAAAAAAATACAAAAGTCAACCTAAGAAAATTGTATGTAAAATAATGAATTTTAGTTCAACAAAGCTTACTAAACCAATAAAATTTTTCTAAAAACACAACAGAATGACATAACATTTTCATAATACCTTTATAATTTTGTTATATTTTATTTGACTTGTAAAGAATTGACAGCTCAACAGTTTTGAAAATATTGTTACGACAACAAGATGTCTTAATATTTTTACAAAAAAAATATTATGTCCACAATATTTTCATAACAAATCATAAGTAGTAGGTTGTTACAGATTGTTATTGGTGGGCAAAAAAGTAGTTTCATTGGTAAATTTAAATTTAAACCAATAACAATTTACCACTTATAATTTGTTATGAAAGTGCTATGAATAATATTGTGGATGTTGCACTTCTTTTTTCACAACACCTTTATTTTTGTCGTAGTTGGTTCCAGTATGATATTTTATTATTTTATTTTGACTTATAAGAAATTAGACCCTTAACAATTGTGAAAATATTGTGCCAGTTTGTTGTGTTAATATTTTATTGTAATGTGAAACAGTGCAAGTTGGACAAACCAAAAATAATGTAGCAAATCTATTATAGCTTTACGCATTGATTAAAAAAAAAAAAGAAGGGCCAGCGAAACAGTGAAAATTGAACAAGCCAAAACTACTATAGCAAAACTACTATAATTTTTCTTATTCACACTTTTTATATATAGATTACTAAATTTGACTAAACCAAAAAAAAAAAAAAAAAAAACAATACAACAAAACATCACAATATTTTCACAATACCTCTATTTTCAACTGTGGTGCATCTTAGTCTAATATTTTATTTTCTTACTTTAACCTATAAGGAACTTACACTTCAGTAATTGTGAAAATATTGTGATACTAACAAAATGTCACGACATTTTCACAATATAATACCTTTATTTTTAGTTGTGCTAGATCTCGGTATGATATTTTTTATTTTTGACTCATAAGGAATTGACACATGCGTTACAACATTTTCATAGTATCTCTATATATACATTGTACTTACAATTTAAATTAATATTGTAGACACATAAAAATTAACAAATTTTGTACACATTTGCAAAATTTATACAATATTTACCCTTTTTTTTTTTTTTTTTTTGTTGTAAATGTGTATAATATTTACCACTTATATGTATATACTAGTATTTTGTTTTTCAAAAAAAATTTTGGGGGGGGGGGGGGGGGGGGGGTGGTGGCGGCCGGGCACTGCCCTCCATGTCCAACAATAGCTCCATCCTTAGTCACAGCAAAAATAAATTTCCAAATTTTTGAGTTTGAAAAACCGAATTGGTGACCAGTTTTTGGTTAACCCAGTTCTAGTAGTCGGTCTGGTTTTAAAAACTATAGTCATTAGAAAGATTGCTCTTTTTTTTTTTTTTTAACAATTTTTTAATTTTTATATTACAAGTACTATGAACAGAAAGAGTCGTAAACCACTCTATTACGTTTTTTTTTTTAAAAAAAAGGTTATCATGAGATTGCCTTCTATGGGTTTCCAACATATTTATAAACTATTTTTTATGCATACATGCATCTATACAAAGAATTAAGGAACCAACCGTTTTGTTCTGACATTAATATTTATAGAAAAGGGTTACCAAGATTTTTTTTTTTTTTTTTGAGGAAACGGGTTACCAAGATATTGTCTTTGAGAATTGTAACAACTTATTATAAAGACTATGAACAGAAAAAGGTCATAAACGACTGTTTTATATGACATATATACAGACCAAGATTGTCTTTTTGTACCATAATATGGTCATTCGCCTGTATAATTGTTAGATAAAAGAGTCGTCTATGACTTTTTATGTCAAAGACTCAATTTCTTCATGCTACAAGATTGGCTTTTATCATGTTATGCATAAAAAAAATAAAAAGAGCTTGTCTTTTATTAATTTCAGTGATTCCCCCCCATACGTATGCACTTATGCACATATTTTGCAATTTTATATGAGTTCCCATTAGAAAAAGATTACCTTGTGATTTGTCTTTTATGAGTTCCCAGTTCCCACATACGATTATAATTTTAATTTCGTAGAAGCATTAACAAGTGCATAGATCTTATGCATCAAATTTGCAACAAAAATCTCAACTCATGTTCAATAGTGTCTTCGATGGGACTAGGTGTACAATTATATATGACTCATCCGGATTTTTTAAAGACCGAGACTCAGTGAATAGAGTATCATTATGACAACACCTAAGTAAAAAATGCCAACTCAGATCACCCTCTATATCCATTCTTTTTGTTCATTAAAAAAAAGTGCATAAATCTTATATATGCATCAAATTTGTGACAAAGATTGGGCTTTCTTTTAATTTGGCATTTTGTATTTGGTGATATGGTAATTGGGAAGGATGATTAGATTGGTAGAAAATGACACGCCACACACATTTTTCTTCTCTGTCAACAATTATTTTGATGTTCAGATTTTTGTCTTTGGGGGCCAGTATGCTTTGGTACATGAGATTATCATTTTTTGATAGGATTGGAACTTTTATTCTTTACCCACCATTTGATAGATAACATAGTCTGAGCTACAAAGGTGATGCGCGCATGTGTAAAGTATTAATTATTAATCGATCCCTATCAAAAAAAAAAAAAGAAAAAAAAAAAAAAACTATTTATCGATCAGTTTAAACAAAAAACATGAACCATTCAATTTTTTTTTTTTTTTTAGGGAACGTGAACCATTCAATTTTATTGTTTTAGGGTACGTGAAACATTCATTTTATTTTATTTATTTTTAGGGAAGGTAAACCATTGTTACCATTTAATTAAAAAGTAGCATTACTTAGCAAAACTTAAGGTCTGTTTGGTAAGAGATTTTTAGTAATGTTATTTAAGTTTTTGTAGAAATACATGTGAATGAAAAAGTTTGTGAAAATACATGTTGTGGTATTTAAACAACGATTTTCGTTGTTTAAACACTATTACCAAATTGAAAACCGCTTATTTTGGATAATGCTTATATTGCTGAAACTGAAAACTTATTACTAAAAGTACTGTAAATAAATGTAAAAATTAATTGAAATAGTATAGTGGGACCCATGAATAGTATTAAAAAGTGCAGTGGGGCTAATAAACAGTATCAAAAAATGCATGAACAATACCGTGAGACCCACCATTTTTTCAGCAAATGCAAAAAATTTTCATCCCAACGCAATCCAAACGCACGCTAAGTCTTTAATCCAAAGTCAAAAAGAAAATTTTCCTAATCAAAGTCAGGGCGAAAAAAAGCCAAATACCATGTTTTGGCAAAATTTGTGGCAAACTAGCACTATTTTGGAAATATTTAGCAATTTATCACTTTTTTAGTACTCGAGTTTCACAAAATTGAGTTCTAAATAGTACTCGAGTTCAGTGAACTTGAGTTCCTAGGTGAGTCGCCAACATGGCATTGCTGACCTGGAATTTGTGTAAGTAAAAAAGTAACATGGTACTCGATATTACGGAAATCGAGTACCTCTTTATAGTACTCGAGCTTAACAAAGTCGAGTACTTTTTTTTTTTTTTTTTACTTTTTATTTTGTACAAAACTTTTACTTATTTCCTCTTCAACTGCTTGTGATTGTTGTGTCCACCAAACTAAGTACAGTGTCTCGACTTGAAAAAGTTCATGTGTAAGTAATTGGAGTTGCAGTTAGCTAAGCACAAAGTAGTCTGGTAGTAACTATTCACTAAAGGTGCCCATGAGATGTTAGGAAGTCAGTAAAATGCAAAATGGCCCTTACCCTGGATAACACCTAAACAAAGGACTGGATGGCAGAGGTCTCATTGAGTATACTGTTGTAAAAGTGTTGCACAAAAAAATGATAAGAGTTGGTAATTTGATATGATACTAAACAAAAAAATGATAAGAGTTGGTAATTTTATCTGATGTTCATAATTAGAGATCACCAAAGACACACATGGATAGGACCTTTCAGTTCATCATTGTAGAAGCCATGACATGAAAAATTGTTTGTTGTATACATATGTGTCGGCAAAATTTAATGTAGTTTTTTTTAACACATTGTCCTCGTGGTTGGCCCGGCCCCACTTTAGTTTAATGTGTTGGGAAAAATTCTATATAACTGTGAATAAATTTCAGCAAGCACAACGAAAGCACAATCATACAAGAACACAAAGATTTAGGTGAAAATCATTTCTCCTTGAAGGGAAAAACCGCGGGACAAACTCCGAATAATTTCACTCTATTAAATAGAAATTACAATACTTAGAGATACAACTTGAGCAAAAAAAAAAAACTCTCATTTTCTTTTCACTCACTGCTCTCTCTCACTATGTATCTCTCACAATTTTCTCTTACTCTCTCTATTTTTCTCTTCTCTTTTGCTCGCTCACTCACTCACACAGCTCTTCAAGACTACACTTAGTCCTCACTTTCTCTAGGACTTCACTTCTTGCTCACTGGCCGAATGGGTTCCCCCTCTTATTTCTTTATCTTTTCCTTCTTTTCTTCCTTTCACACTCTTGACATCAAATCACACTAAATGCAACTCAATTGCCTTGACTTTGCTTCAGCCCCTTTCTTTTCTTCTTTTTCTCCTCAGCGTGTCCAACACATCTAAGTCACTGCCCAAGAAGAAAATAAGTTGACTTTTGTGGCTTGTCCAACCACCTCTTTAATGAGGTGTTTTATCAAGTGTGGGCTGGACCCACGGTGCTTATTTACTTTTTGATAACACAATAAGAATTTATTTTTAGAAAGAACCCATTTATTTCTAAAATGTGTCAAGTATTTATGTCCCACTTGGGGTAAGGTAAAACAAAAAAAGTATGGCACAGGAAAGCAACAATGCTTGTAACACATAAATACGCACTTTATCGCAATTGTTTTATGTGACAAATTAAGTAGTAGGAAAAAAAATACTGAGTCTATATTATAGTGATGACAAACAATTACAGTCTGACTCACAAAATAATTGAGGCAAAGTGTGACCGTTTATGTATTGTACTAACATTGTTGATAATGAAATATGCCATAACTTTTGAAATTGAAAAGATGGCACGTACAACCTACCAGTCTTTTTGTTCTTTGGAATTTGGAAATGTCGAGTCGCATACTTCCTCCTACAAATAGGGTTCACCAAGCAGGACATGTTCTCTTCCTAAGATAGCTCTAAGTTAGAAAGCTACTAAACTCAATAGTTGTTGAGCTAGCTCCCGAGTGAGAGAAATGGAAAACAAAGCATATAGAGGCCATGTCTTAGCTTTACCATATCCAAGCCAAGGCCACATAAATCCATTGCTCCAATTCTCTAAACGTTTGGTCTCCAAAGGGCTTAAAGCTACACTAGCCACCACCCTTTACATCCACAATACCATGCAACCCCAATCATTAAGCTGTCTCCAATTTGACACAATATCAGATGGCTATGATGAAGGTGGGTTCGCCCAAGCAGAGAGTATCCATGCATATATCAATCGTATGGAAACTATAGGCTCAAAAACACTGGCTGACCTTATTATAAAGAACAAAAACACAGCAAACCCAATTGATTGCATAATTTATGACCCTTTTTTGCCTTGGGCTTTGGAAGTAGCTAAAAAGTTTGGTATATTTGGAGCTGCTTTCTTCACTCAAACTTGTGCTGTGAATTTCATATACTATCATGTGCATCATGGACTATTGAAGCTACCAATTACTTCCACACCCATCTCAATTCTTGGTCTACCTGTGCTTGAGCTTGAAGATATGCCATCTCTCATCAGTGTGCCTGGATCGTACCCAGCTTATTTTGAGATGGTGCTCAATCAATTTTCTAGCTCAGATAAAGCCGGTGCAGTTCTTGTCAACACTTTCGACGAGCTAGAGCCTGAGGTGGGTAATTATATATGTTTATACAATTTCATTTTTATAATTTTTGTTTTTGAAATTGTTTTATGTGAGTGTCGGACTGCCTTTTATTTTATTTTATCATTTCACTCTTCTTTTGTGCATATAATATGGAAGAATAAAGTGATTATAAAGGTAATACAAATTTTAAAATATAATATTTACAAATTGAGGTATCCCATTAAAAAAATATGATAATACTCACAATCATCAGTATGTTAATTATTCAAACTTACAATTGTAAGAAAAAAGGTGAAGAGTCAGAAAAGAGTCAGAAATCTGAAGAAGAAACTTCGTCAAAATCAACAAATTATGTCACATCAGCTATAAGAAAAATTTGTAATATTTGTAATATTTTTTTATTAAAAAAATTGACCATATGCCATATGCCCGAATTACTTGGGGGTACAACCATCCAAATTGAAAATGTTGCATGTTGACACCAACCTACCTGAATCAGACATAAGTACTCATTAATAGAACAAGTTTGGATACCATTTTTTAAGCCAACGAATAAATGCATTATTTTCTTTTCAATTTTTTAAAATTATTAAATTATTAATTTGGATTTTTCAAACACTTTTTCCTCTTTTTTATTTATTTATTTTTACCTTGCTCATATTGGAAGTTCTAATATCACTTGATTCACTAGTTAAATTGATGGTCGCTTAGAAGCTCTTATTTCAAATTTGTTAGAAATTTAATCTCCATATTGTTTTATGTGACTCCATTAATGAAACATGTAGCCATTTTTTAAACCAGTAAAAAAGTTCATTATTTTTTTTTCTTTTTTTTTTTAAACTTTATTATTATCACTGTGCATCATTAGAGTGATGGTCACTTCACAAGTACAAAGTTTTTGTAGGGTAGGAGGCAAGGACTGGAGGCAAGGACTGGAGATTAAGTCTCCAGAAGGAAGCTTCACACACATATACACTAAGATTAAGCTAGATTAGAATTTCTATATTGTATAAAAAAAAAAAAAAACTTTATTATTTATTATTTTTTCAATTCCAACCCTAACCCCTTTTTTACACACCGCTGATATTGGAATTCTCATATATATCACTTAGAAATTTGATTCTCACTTAAGGAGCTCTTATACAACCACACTTTGTTATAAATTTAATTCCCAAATTGTTTTTTGCAAGTCCACTAACATAGCATGTGTAATAATCTTAGTGTTCCACATGGATTAAGTGTAAACTTAACCATATTTTTATAAGCTTTTGAGCACCATTCTCTTGCAAGCTAGTTTTAAAGGGTGAATTCTAACCATAGGTTCCTAATAGCATATTGAGATATCTTAAATATCAAAAGCATAAACAATGAGTTTGAGCTTATTAATGTTATATGTTTTTTTTTTTTGAGAATCATGGATGTCTCGGTTGAAAATATCAAGAGGTGTCAATTAAATTACAAGACTCTTGGCTATTAATGTTATACTAATCAATGCACTTTTGGTATAACGATTCCATCTAATACTTGATCAATTTATTATGCATAATTGGATGTGAAGGCTCATCCTAACATAATTAACTTGAAACTTCCATAAAGATCATGTTAGAATTAAGGTTGCAATAATACTAGTATCATACACTTTGCTACAACTGTCTAACATATTGTGAGTGATGAAGTTAAAATAGTGAACTTTTGTGATAGTAACAAACACCCAATCATAATTTACCACACTAGAACAAATCTAACGGAGTGTGAGACAATGATACTAGCATTATTGTTAAGGTTGTAATTATCAACAAGTTTTCAATTATATAATTGTTGCTATTGTAACCTTTCATGCCAATCGAAATTTGATTATTGTCTTTTTCATATTAGGCGGTGGACTCCATGTCAAAAGTCTGTCAATTACTGCCAATTGGACCAACAATTCCATCTTTCTATTTAGACAAACGTCTAGAAAATGACAATGATTATGGCCTTAACCTTTTTGTATCAGACTCATCTGTTTGCAATAATTGGCTCAACACTAAGCCAAAAGGATCTGTTATTTATTTGTCCTTTGGTAGCCTGGCTAGTTTAAGCAACAAGCAAATGGAGGAATTGGCATTTGCTTTAAAAGGAAGTAAATTCCATTTCTTGTGGGTTGTTAAGGCTTCTGAGGAAGCAAAGCTCCCTAAAAAGTTTGTGGAAGAGATAGGAAATAAAGGGTTGGTAGTGCAATGGTGCTCCCAACTAGAAGTGCTATCAAATAAGGCAATTGGGTGCTTTTTAACACATTGTGGTTGGAATTCAACCTTGGAGGCATTGAGCTTGGGAGTGCCAATGGTGGGGGTGCCACAATGGATCGATCAAATTACAAATGCCAAGTATGTTCGGGATGTGTGGAAGGTGGGAGTGAGGGCTAAGGTTTGTGAGAATGGCATTGTTGAAAGAGAGGAGATTGAGTTTTGCATTAAGGAAGTAATGGAGGGTGAGAGAGGGAAAGATTTCCAAAAGAATGCTAAGAAATGGAGGGATTTGGCTATAAAGGCTATTAGTGAGGGTGGCAGTTCAGACAAGAATATTGATGAATTTGTCTCCAAATTCATAAATTCCTAATTTAAAAGACTATTGTTTTCTAGATGTAATAATCTTAACTCATGATGCAGTTTGAGAGCGTAATCACTTTTTTTTTTTCTCTAATTGTCTCTCCGTGTAGAGTGATGCCATTTTTTTTAAATTTTCAATGTGGTCAATGAAAAAATTCTAAGTTTGTGGTTGGCTGTGAAACATTATCTAAATACCAATCACACCTTAAGCCAAGAATCTTGTACTTGTAGTTCAACATGCCGATACTTCTTGATCATTTTAACATAAAAATTAATCCTACTTTCTCGTTGTAACTATTGAATTATTAAAAAAAAAAAATCACATCTCAAACCCAATTAAACAAGCTAGATATGTGACATCGATCACACGTCTAGGAATCTCACTAGTGTGCAAGGTCGATCTTATTAAGAAAGAATAACTATTCTCCAAAAGTGATTCAACAATTATTCTCTACGTGACAACTAACATTCTCACATAATTCATAACACCAAACAATCCACAAAATTATAAGCTTTCCACATTATTATCCTAGAACTAAAACTAACATTAAAAAGAAATTATTCCTACGGCGCTGAAGGAAAATTCTTGTGAGCTAGATATTCTTTAGAGTGTGAAATGTTAAAAGGAGAAAAATGTGAGCTCCATAGCTCTGTAAGTAATCAATAAACCTAACTAGCTAGAACAAACAGATAAAAACAAGAACATAATTGTTCACAGTAAATAAACTCCGTAGACATAGAAACAATAAATAAGTTCACTTGTGGGTTCCTAAGAACAATCAGATTGTAATTGTTCAATTTCCTACAACATAATCAATTTTGTTTGTAGTCATATCTGAAATCAAATATGATAACATCTCAGTTCAAAAAAAGAAAACAATCTTATGTATCAATTTCATTCAAAATGCTGGTTCTTTTTACTAAACTATACGTACGCTTGATCCAAAATTTTTGAATTATGTAAACCTATATTATTTCTTAAGGAAAGGAAACTATGGTTTTTCTCTATAAAGAACTTATTTAGGATAATTCCAACAATAAATTTTGGAAAAAATTTGGCTACAAACTTAGTTGTAGACTAAAACTACAATTTCCATTAAAATAACTAACATGACTATATATTATGAAAATATAACTGTTGGACTGCATATTCTGTATGCTCTTAACACACAAGTCAAAATTTGTACCAATTTGATATTATTTACTATATGATCCATAAACTTATTTTTTATACATAATTTTATACTACAAAAACTTGCAATCAAACAATTGATTGATGACATATGTATTGATTTTTAATCTTTTAAAAATTTTGTAAGTATGGAGGATATAAGAAGTAAATGTGATTTAATGGTGAATTTGTCAAAATTCATATCTAATAAAAAGATATTGATTGAAGTTGTAGACTTACGTTACAACTAAGTTTGTAGTCAAATCTTGTCCTAAATTTTATATCGAGAAACAAATAATTATTTCGTTAATGTGCGTACCCAAGATATGATTATTGGGCTTAACCTCTACTTGGGCTCACAATCTATTTGTATTGTGGGCTTTGGGTTTCCTACTATGGGTGGTCCTATGCTCGGTGACCCAAATACACTCCTGTTTCCTTAAACCCCCCTCTTTACCTCACAGAGTCGCTCCTTTTCTCACTTTGTTTAGTCACTCTTCTCTTTTCCCTTTTCTCTCCAGAGTTGCTAACCCCTACCTTCTCCCCTAATTCTCCTATTTATAGCCTTAGATAAGTGGAGGTGTTATGATTACTCCTCCTTACTAGTGCGAATGGGGGTCCAATTCCATCATCTTTAAGTGGGTTTTCTGGTGGAGAGGTGGTAGTGGCATTGGAATTGATTCCCACCTCCAAAAGCTAGCCCGACAGCAATATTCCCGAAGGCACTACCAGGTAACCGAGTACAGGGTATCTCCAAGCAATGATACCCCCGACCAGGTTAAATATGATCAGGGCATTTCAACCTTGGGCAGTCATATTTCAGCCTTGGGGCCTAGATTGGGCACCGAGGTGTCCAAATCGAGGTTAAAGGTAAAAAAATGGGGATAGGGCCAAATAATGTGTCGTGAGGCTGGGGCCTAGCCTCATACAATAGCCCCCCTTTGATTTGTGTCCGGATCCCGGGCATGAATCAAGGAAGTTATATACCTGAGATTCCTCGGGAAGCTTAGGCATCAGTCACTGATTGGATAGGATGGTCATTAATGCGCTTTAAAAAGGGGCGTTATGCCAGGATGTCAGGATCAACTGCTATCATTACCTGACGGTTCGCAAACCGAGGCTGCACGTGTAAGGGTTACAAAAAGGATCCAGAAGGGTTTTCCTGTCTCTCAATTTCATTAAATGCTCCTATCCTATAAATACTTCTTGTTCCTCCTTCATATCACTTTTCACTTTCTAACTCTCCAAAATCTCTTTTTGCCGAGCACTCTTTTCTGGTGTACAAATTCTTCGATCAAGATCCTCCACTCCTTAGAGCCCACAGTAAGTTTCTCTACTCTTTTCTCCTTTTTTCAATTTTTCCTTCGCTTTAGAGTATAAGAATGGGGTTTTCCCATCTTTTGTCTTCAGAGGCGTTTCTGGCTAACTTTAGGGAGGTCTTCAATATCCCTGGGGATGTGGAGGTGGCGTATTGTCACTAGGGTGACATCGCCCTCCACCGTCGTTCTGGGTCTAACATAGCATTTTTCCCTTTGATGGCTATCCTAGAGGGAGGGGTTAGGTTTCCAGTGGACCTTCTTTTACTTAGTACCCTTAGGTTTTATGGTCTGTGTCCTGATCAGTTTCCTTCCAATTTTTACCGAGTCATTAGTTGTGTTAGTAGATTAAACTAGATATACGGGTTACAACTGAACCACCATGACATAAATTTCATGTACAGTTTGTGTGGCAATATTAGGTCTAACTATTATTTAAAAGCTAGGGATCTACGGGTTAGGCTTATATCATGCCTTCCCGATTCTAACCAAAATTCTATGAGGGAATACGTTCGGGTGAGCGGCAACTAGCTTGCCGATAAACTCCCCTGCCCACTCTCGCCACGCGATGTTGGTTGGTACCAAACATCTTTTACTTTTTAATCATGTTTTACTCATGATTGTTTTGCTCAAATAGGTACTAACTAGTTTTTGTATTATTTTGATGCAGACAGCAAAAGGATCAGGCCGAACATTAGAGTAGTGTATGTGAGAGATCTAAATTTCTTGCTTTAGTCCGAGATATTTATGAACTCTGATGGACAGCTCCGGGCGTCGCACCTCATTCTCGGCTGCACTCCTGTCTATACAACTTGGCAGCCTTTTAGGCGTGCTTTACTAGTGGACAGCCTACTGTTGTCGTACATCAACCTGCGACAAGCCAACTTTCTTCCCCCACAGCTAACTGTAGGCGAGCCAGCAGCGGTTGGATCAGTCAACTCCTTGGAAGCGGAATCTGACCTCGGCGAGGACAAGATGGTGACTAGGCAGACGATGACCATTTTCCCAACGCTTGGCCAGCCTCACAACAGCAAGAACCCAGGGGTAGAGACTCGACTCCCCCTCCTCCCCCCAGCCACTCTCGGAAGAGGCAATGTACGGCTGATTAACCTCCCGCAGGCTCAGGGGATGCGCCCTCAAAATTGTCTGGGAGCTGACTGCCCAGGTCGGGACAAACGTGGCATCCTTCTCTCGGTCCGAGGCGAGTTGGCAGCCCACCTTCAAGCTCTGCAACAAGTCCTTGCCTATGTCCGCTAGTGTAAGGACATGGTCCCAGGGTGAAGGGGGGCGAGTTGCCCAGAGTCTAGTGCAGGGCCTCCTATTGCCCAAGGACGTTCACGTTTTCTCAAACGGAACCGAAGAGTCTCTAGCTAGGAGGTTGTAGTGGCACACTATAGTGGTAATTTCTTATCCCTTTGTTTCCCATCTATTTTGATGCGTGTGCATTCCCTTTGCTTTCATACTTATCATTGTTATGTTATCAGGCCGCACAGCTGACCTACGTTCTTGATGGGAGGTTGAAGGAGCTCTCCGAGGATGTTGAACGGGAGAAGGCTCTCAAGGAGGTTGCTGCGGCTATCGCGAAGGAAAAGGTAAAAGCTACCGAAGCCGTGGAGAAGAAGGCTGTAGCGTCCGAGAAGGCCAGAGTGTTGACAAAAAAGAGGTCCACAGAGCTGGAGATGAAGTTAGGCAGGACCGAGCTTAAGCTAGTGGAAGCCGAGAGCCTAAACATTGCACAAGCCGACGAGTTAACTGACTTGAAGGCAGCTCTGGAAGCTTGTGAGAACAAATGGTACAGCAAAGGATTTGCTGATGTAGAGAACTCCGCGGAGCTAGTCGTTCATCAAGCCCGAAAGCTCGAATTCGAGGAGGGGTGGTTGGCTGCGCTACAAGCTATGGGGGTCCCTTAAGACTCTCTATTAAGGAACCCCGACCAGATCCCCTACCCAGATCCCTCTCCCGCCGCCCAGAATCCTTTCGGCACTGTTGATGAAGACGAGATTCCTAGCATAAGGGAGTTGGTGCAGGCAATTGACTCCCACGTGGAGTTAGTTGACTTGGAAGTCACCAACAACCTCTGTGTTAGCTATCAACCGAATGAGAACGTTCAACTTCAGTCGCTTTCATCAACTCAGCCAACCGGGGATGTAATAAAATAGCCATCTAAGGACGCTGCCTTGCTCCAGCTTGCCGATCCTTTAACTTAATACCTGGATTAAATTTCTACTCTTTTACTTTCTTTAGTTTAATTAACTTCTTTATTTTTACTTGGTTTGCCTACCATCACCGAGTTGTGGTGACAGAACAATGTTTTATTTCTGCTTGCTTTCCTTTGATGAACAAACATCTGGTTTATCCTTATTTTAGCTTTTAACACCTCACTTTATAATACATCATACATCAAACATTCTAATTTTTTTAACACTTCATTTAAATATATTTTTTTATTTACTGTTTCTTTCTCTCTGTCTCTCCCTTTCTCTGAAAACTCACCCATTTCTTTGCAAACCCACACCCATGGCTAGCCGCTGGCTACCACCATAAAAAAAAAAATAAATAAATAAAACCACCTGCCGGCGCCACCACAGCTACAACTGCCACTGTCACCACCACCCACAACCATGACCACCAACCACCAAAATCATGACCAAATCACAAACCCAAACCCACAACCTCATCACCATTCACCACCAACAACTGGAAGAAAAAAAAAAAAAAAAAAAAAAAAAACCCACAACCTCATCATCACCAACAATCGGAAAAGGAAAAAGAAAAACAACCACTGAGAGAGACCCACCGATCAGAGACCCACGCTAAATGCTTAGCCGATGACCCACAGCGATCTACCCTCAACGCCGATGCCCAAGCCGGTTAAATCCAAAATGCCTAATCCATAACCCACACAACCACTGCTGAATCTACCATCAAATCACAAACTCAAAAAAAAAAAAAAAGAAAAAAAAAAGAAAAAGAAAAAAGAAAAAAGAAACCACTGCGACAAAGATCAACTTGCCTTGATGCTCCGGCTTGGATTTCGTCGGAGAGGGAGAGAGAGAGAGAGCAGAGAAAGGGTTGGAAGCTCTTAGAGCAAGAATGAGAGACAGAGGAAAGCCAAGGAAAGGAGAAAGAAAAAAAAAAAGTAAAATAAGCGGGCCCCACGGAATAAAAAAATAATAAAACTTTTACAATTGGTGAACAGTGTGGTCTCAAATTTGAGATTGCATTGTTCATCAATGCCAAAAATTTTGGCATTTACAATGTTTGATGGAAGTGATTTTTTTAAAATTTGGCATTTGACACCCTTGATGAGAATGCTCTTACCATTTAATTAAAAAATAGCTTTATTTCTAAAAAGATAATTAAAAAGTAGCATTACCTAGCAAAACTTAGGACCTATTTGATAAGAGATTTCTAATTATGTTATTTAAGTTTTTGTAAAAATACGTGTGGATAAAAAAAGTGTGTGAAAATATGTGTTGTGATATTTGAACAACAATTTTCGTTATTTAAACACCATTACCAAATTGTACATTCTCTACCTTTTTTTTTTTTTTTTTTTGAGAAACAAACACACACACACAAGGGAGAGGGAAATGAGTTCTAACACAAAGGCACACTACAACTCCACTCAAAAGCCATGGTAACTTTTAAGGGAGGGTGGGGCAAGTTATACTACACACAACACACTCTCTTAAACAATGTGGGACAATTATCCATTCTTTTTTTTTTTAGAAACAAACACACACACACAAGGGAGAGGGAAATGGGTTCTAATACAAAAGCACACCACAACTCCACTAAAAAACCATGGTAACTTTTTAGAAAGGGAAAGGGGTTCTCTATTTTAAGGGTGTGTTTGAATACTACTTATTTTACTAAAACTGAAAACTTATTACTGAAAGTAATGTAAATAAAGGTAAAAATTAGTTGAAATAGTACAGTAAAACTCATGAATAATATCAAAAAGTTCAATAAAACTTATAAATAGTACTAAAAAATACATGAATAATATCGTAAGACCCACCATTTTTTCAGTAAACACAATTTTTAATTTTCATACCAACGCAATCCAAACGGACGCTAAAGTCTTTAATCCAAAGTCAAAAAGAAAAGTTTCCTAATCAAAGTCAGGCTGGCGTTAACTTGAAAAAAAAAAAAAAGGCATTATCAGTTATCACTTTATTCAATGCTCCAGACTGATGAGTTTGCGGACACTGCTTAGCGTTGACTGCAACCATGCACAAAGCCACAAACACATGAGGTGCCAATGCATCCACGCTTTGTTTGCCATATATTCTATATATTCTCTCACTGTTTTTTTAAAAGAAAAATGATATATTCACAATATTTTCACAACAAATTATAAGTGACAAGTTGTTATTATTAGGACAAAAATATAATTTTAGTGTTAGGTTCAAATTTGAATCAGAACAACTAATCACCTATAATTTATTGTGAAAATGTTATAAAAATATTATGAACATAACACTTTTTTTTTTTAAATTACTTACATCTTTGTTTGGTTTGATGGAAAATATTTCTTATTTGAAAACAATTACTTTTAAATATTTGGTTACATTTTTTAAAATACTACAGAAAAAAAAAAATTTCTATAACTTTCTCATAATTACTCATCTCCCAAACACATATATAATGACAAAAGAAAATTTTAGATTAAAAAAAAAAAAAAATCACGATTAGGGACTGGTGGTGGAGGTGGCCAGCACTGACCACTGATGGCAGTGGTTGGCCATTGATGACTGAGGACGTAAGTGGGGGTGCGTGGTGACAGTGACGAAGCCAAGAATTTGTTTTTAGGAGGGTCGAATATACTATGTACTTTATCCATATATACTACGTAGACTAGTCTTAATAAGCACTATTCAATATGCAATACAAGTTTTAAGTTTAATACTATTTTATAACTCAATAGTTTTTAATTTGCTTGTGTACCTAGATTTTCAAATTAAATTACTACTTTTTTTTAGAAGATAAATTACATTCTATTACAATTTTTCTCAGTGTTTACAACGTGGACATCTAGTGTTGAAACCCCTTATTATTTGTTGTAACTATCTAATTATCAAAAACCTATTAAGAAAAATAATTAAGATTAAAAAATAACTAAAAGGTTAAAGATCGCAGAATTTAAACAAACAATCATTGAATGTATAAAAAATATTATCAAATAACATTATTTAATTTATATGATATATTATATATCTGTATCAAATTAAGAATAATTTTTATATATACAAACAAGATTTTCCGTTACCTCTAACACTTGTAATTAAATACTAAATGAATGAACAAGTATATAAACAATTTATGTACAAGTAATTAAGAATAATTGTTTATATCAATCCAAGCTTAAACTATTTATGTACAAGTAAGATATCTCAAAAAAAGATAATTGGTTCATTTAGAGGTGCCCCAACAGGTTGCTCCTTTTTTTTTTTTTTTTTTTTTTTTTTAAATTTTTTATTATTATTATTTTTTTAACAAAGGAAATTCTGCATATTCTTGCAGATCCATCAATTACTGTTTATTTCCAAATTTTCTTTAGACATTCCACGTGCTCCCTGTACAAAAAGAAATGGGATGTTTGATTATTTCTCAGCTTAATATATATTTATAATGCAAAGTCAGGTCATCACCGTTCTATGCATTATAAATATATATCAAGCTGAGAAATAATCAGGCATCCCCTTTCTTTTTGTACAGGGAGCACGTGGAATGTCTAAAGAAAATATGGAAATAAACAGTAATTGGTGGAAGTGCAAGAATATGCAGAATTTCCTTTGTTAAAAAAGAAAAAAAGAAAAAAAAAAAAAGGAAAAAAAAAGAGAGCAACCTGTTCGGGCACCTGGTTAAAGGGCTGTAAATGAGCCAATTCTTTTCTTGAGATATCTTACTTGTACATAAATAGTTTAAGCTTGGATCATATAAACAATTATTCTTAATACCAATGTTATTTGATTTTAAGTACATAAATAGTTTAAGCTTGGTTCTTTTATGTAAAAATTTCCAGTGGACCAACATTTTTTGTCACCTCTAACACTTATAATTAAATATGAAAAATATTTTTTTAAAATCAATTTCTGTTGAACTAAACACAACCTTAAGTAAAAAGAAAATAACTTGGTAATTTAACCCCAAAAAGAAATGCAGTCAATAAAAAGCATTTTTTTCATTAACACAATAAGCATTTATTTTTGGAAAGAAGCCATTTATTTCTAAAACATGTCAAGTAATTTTCACCTTTCGTACGTGTCCCACTTGGAGTAATGTAAAAAAAAAAAAAAAAAAAAGGAAGAAAGAAAGAAAGAAAGTATGGCACAATAAAACAATGCTAGTAACACATAAATACGCACTTTATTGTAATTGTCTTATGTGACAGATTAAGTGGTAGGAACAAAATGCTAAGCCCATATTATAGTGATGACAAACAATTACAGTTTGGCGCACAAAATAATTGACGCAAAGTGTGAACGTTTATGTGCTGTACTAACATTATTGATAATGAAAAAAAAAAAAAAAAACATTATTGATAATGAAATATGCCATAACTTCTGAAATTGAAAAGATGGCACGTACAACCTACCAGTCTTTTTGTTCTTTGGAATTTGGAAATGTCGAGTCGCATACTTCCTCCTACAAATAGGGTTCACCAAATAGCAAAATATGTTCTCTTCCAAAGATAGCTCTATGTTAGAAAGCTACTAAACTCAATAGTTGTTGAGCTAGCTCCCGAGTGAGAGAGAAATGGAAAACAAAGCATATAGAGGCCATGTCTTAGCTTTACCATATCCAAGCCAAGGCCACATAAATCCATTGCTCCAATTCTCTAAACGTTTGGTCTCCAAAGGGCTTAAAGCTACACTAGCCACAACCCTTTTCATCCACAATACCATGCAACCCCAGTCATCAAGCTCTCTCCAATTTGACACAATATCAGATGGCTATGATGAAGGTGGGTTCGCCCAAGCAGAAAGTATCCATGCATATCTCAATCGTATGGAAACTATAGGCTCAAAAACACTGGCTGACCTTATTATAAAGAACAAAAACACAGAAAACCCAATTGATTGCATAATCTATGACCCTTTTTTGCCTTGGGCTTTGGAAGTAGCTAAAAAGTTTGGTATATTTGGAGCTGCTTTCTTCACTCAAACTTGTGCTGTGAATTTTATATACTATCATGTGCATCGTGGACTATTGAAGCTACCAATTACTTCCACACCCATCTCAATTCTTGGTTTACCTGTGCTTGAGCTTGAAGATATGCCATCTTTCATCAGTGTGCCTGGATCGTACCCAGCTTACTTTGAGATGGTGCTCAATCAATTTTCTAGCTCAGATAAAGCCGATGCAGTTCTTGTCAACACTTTCTACGAGCTAGAGCCTGAGGTGGGTAATTATATATGTTTATATACAATTTCATTTTTATAATTTTTGTTTTAGAAATTGTTTTATGCGAGTGTCGGACTGCCTTTTCTTATTTTTTATCATTTCACTCTTCTTTTGTGAAAACTGAAAACAATAGGGAGAAGAAAGTGATTATAAAGATAATACAAATTTTAAAATATAATATTTACAAATTGAGGTATCCCATTAAAAAAATATGAAATTCAGATATTTATTTATATTGATGTTTAAATTTGATAATACCCACAATCGTCAATACGTTAATTATTCAAACTTATAGTTGTTGGAAAAAAAAGGTGAAGGGTCAGAAAAGAGTCAGAAATCTGAAGAAGGATCTTCCTCAAAATCAAACAAATTATGTCACATTATAAGATAATTTTGTAATAATTTTAGTAATTTATTATTAAAAAAATTGATCATATGTTGTACGCCGGAATTAGTTGGGGCACAACCATCCAAATTTAATACGTTGCATGTTCACGCCAACCTATCTCAATCAGACATAATTACCCATTAATAGAACATGTTTGGATACCATTTTTTAAGCCAAAGAATAAATGCATTATTTTCTTTTCAATTTTTTTAAATTATTAAATTATTAATTTGGATTTTTCAAACACTTTTTCCTTCTTTTTTTTTTTTTTTTTTTTTAATACCTTGCTCACAGGGGAAGTTCTAATATCACTTGATTCACTAGTTAAATTGATGTTCGCTTAGAAGTAGGAGTGTGCATGGATCGGGTTGAGTCGAGTTGAGTGGATTTTTTAACCCAATCCACCATGGTGGGTCAAAAAAAAAAAATTCAACCCAACCCAACCCATCACATAAATCTAACCCAACCAAACTCTCATCGGTCGGGTTGAACTAATGGGTTTGACAAATTTTTATTATTATTATTATTAATAAATTGAGTAAAAAAAATATAAATATTAATATATTAAAAAAACCCAAAGATTAGTATCAATGTAACTCTTTAAAGGCAAACAACACTAATGACTAAACAACAATAGTAATTTACTAGAACTTTTGTGAACTAATTGGCTTTTATATAGGATAGGAAGAGCTGTTTATTTTAAAAAAATTTATTAATTATATAATATTATATATTGTGGGGGCATTTTTTGCTTCAAGGAAACTCATGTGTACTTCTAGGCAATTTTTGCTCTTTGTCCCACATTGGAAGGAAATCCTTCCTCTTTCTCATTGGTTCATGCCTTATAAGGTGCAAAGAGGAAGGATTTCCTTCCAATGTGGGACAAAGAGCAAAAATTGCCTAGGAGTACACATGAGTTTCCTTGAAGCAAAAAATGCCCTCCCCCCCCCCCCCCCCCCCCACACACACACACACACACACACACACACACACACATATATATATATATATTAAATTAGTATTAGTACGAGGAATTGAGGAAGTACTGCTCTACAGCTGGTTTTTTTTTTAAAATTATTAAATATATAATATATATTTAAATACATACATACATACATACATATATATATATATATATATATATATATATATATATATATATATATATATATATAAAAGTGCCCTACAGTTGGTTTTAAAAAAAATTATTAAATATATATTAAATATGGGTGGGTCGGGTTGGGTTTGGCGGGTTTGTAATTTTATGACTCAAACCCAACCCGACCCGCTATAAAATTTTTTTTTGGTAACCCAACCCAACCCACCAAGCCTTAAAAACTGACCCAACCTGGCGGGTCGGGTTGGGTCAAGTCAGGTTTTGCAGGTTGGTGGATTTTCTGCACACCCCTACTTAATTAGAAGTTCTTATTTCAAATTTGTTAGAAATTTAATCTCCATATTGTTTTATGTGACTCCATTAATGAAACATGTAGCCATTTTTTAAACCAGTAAATAAGTTCATTATTTTCTTTTTTGTCTTTTTTTTCTTTTAAAACTTTATTATTATCACTGTGCATCATTAGGGTGATGGTTACTTCACAAGTACAAAATTTTTGTAGGGTAGGGAGCAAGGACTAGAGATTAAGTCTCCAGAATGAACCTTCACACACATATACACTAAAATTAAGCTAGATTAGAATTTCTATATTGTACAAAAAAAACTTTATTATTTATTATTTTTTTGATTTGAACCCTACCCCCTTTTTTTACACACTGCTCATATTGGAATTCTCATATATATCATTAGAAATTTGATTCTCACTTAAGGAGCTCTTATACAACCACACTTTGTTATAAATTTAATTCCAAATTGTTTTTTGCGAGTCCACTAACATAGCATGTGTTATTATCTTAGTGTTCCACATAGATTAAGTGTAAGCTTAACCATATTTTTATAAGCTTTTGAGCACCATTCCCTTGCAAGCTAGTTTTCAAGGGTGAATTCTAACCATGGGTTCCTAACAGCATGTTGAGATATCTTTTATCTCAAAAGCATAAACAATGAGTTTGAGCTTATTAATGTTATAATTTTTTTTTTTTTTTTTTGGAGAATCATGGATGTCCCGGTTGAAAATATTAAGAAGTGTCCGTTAAATTACAAGACTCTTGGCTATTAATGTTATACTAATCAATGCACTTTTGCTATAATGATTCCATCTAATACTTGATCAATTTATTATGCATAATTGGATGTGAATGCTCATCCTAACATAATTAACTTGAAACTTCCATAAAGATCATGTTAGAATTAAGGTTGCAATAATACTAGTATCATACACTTTGCGACAACTGTCCAACATATTGTGAGTGACGAACAAAAAATAGTGAACTTTTGGGATAGTAACAAACAACCAATCATAATTTACCACACTAGAACAAATCTAATGGAGTGTGTGACAATGATACTAGCATTATTGTTAAGGTTGTAATTATTAATAGGTTTTCAATTATATAATTGTTGCTATTGTAACCTTTCTTGCCGATCGAGATTTGATTATTGTCCTTTTTCATAACAGGTGGTGGACTCCATGTCAAAAGTATGTCAATTACTGCCAATTGGACCAGCAATTCCATCTTTCTATTTAGACAAACGTCTAGAAAATGACAATGATTATGGGCTTAACCTTTTGTTATCAGACTCATTTGTTTGCAATAATTGGCTCAACACTAAGCCAGAAGGATCTGTTATTTATTTGTCCTTTGGTAGCATGGCTAGTTTAAGCAACAAGCAAATGGAGGAATTGGCATTTGCTTTAAAAGGAAGTAAATTCCATTTCTTGTGGGTTGTTAAGGCTTCTGAGGAAGCAAAGCTCCCTGAAAAGTTTGTGGAAGAGATAGGAAATAAAGGGTTGGTAGTGCAATGGTGCTCCCAACTAGAAGTGCTATCAAATAAGGCAATTGGGTGCTTTTTAACACATTGTGGTTGGAATTCAACCTTGGAGGCATTGAGCTTGGGAGTGCCAATGGTGGGGGTGCCACAATGGACTGATCAAACTACAACTGCGAAGTATGTTCAGGATGTGTGGAAGGTGGGAGTGAGGGCTAAAGTTTGTGAGAATGGCATTGTTGAAAGAGAAGAGATTGAGTTTTGCATTAAGGAAGTAATGGAGGGCGAGAGAGGGAAAGATTTCCAAAAGAATGCTAAGAAATGGAGGGAATTGGCTATAAAGGCTATTAGTGAGGGTGGCAGTTCAGACAAGAACATTGATGTATTTGTCTCCAAATTTGTAAACTCCTAATTTAAAAGACTACTGTTTTTTAGATGTAATAATCTCAACTCATGATGCAGTTTGAGAATGTAATCACTTTTTTTCTCTAATTGTCTCGCCATGGAAAGTGATGCCATTGTTTTTAAATATTTACTATGGTCAATGAAAAAATTCTAAGTTTGTGATTGGTTGTGAAACATTATCTAAAGGATAAAGTTTAGCTACAAAACTTGTTGTAGCCTAAAACTACAACTTTACTTAATGTTACTACCTATTTTGAAAATCTAACAATTGAATTGCATATTCTACACATGGTTTTGAAACCCGGACCGGTTAATGAACGGGGAAATTGAGAGATTTAAGGTTTTTGAGATCGGACAGAGGTTCAATCAAGGTCAACCCATGATGTGTCATTTAATTTTTTAATATATTTGATACATAAATTGGTTTATATTTATTAATTTTTCATTCCTGACCAGCAAGATGTGTGTGGCCCAATGGTTTGCATGCTAGAGATGTTATTTCACTTGTTGAGAGCTAGTTCAAGTCCTACCAGTAGCATATTTTCATCAATTTTTACCAATATAATGACATGGTTGAACCGTGTCTTACAAAACTGGTCCAAGGACCAGTTCCCAATTAACCCCGCTAGACTGGTCGGTCCGGTCTAGGTTTAAAAACAATAGTTCTACATGCTCTTATTACACATGCCAAATTTTTTATTAATCCGATATTATTTATTATATGATCTATAAGCTTATATATTATGCATAATTTTAAACTACAAAAACTTGCAATTTAAACAATTTATTGGTGATATAACTATTAATCTTTAATTTTTTTATAAATTTTGAAAGCATAAAGGATATAAGAAGAAGATGTAATCCAATGGTGGATTTCTCAAAATTCACTTTCAATAAAAAGATATTGAGTAAGTTTGTAACCTTAGACTACAACTAATTTTGTAGCTAAATTTTGTCCATTTTGGAAAAAATTTGGTTACAAACTTAGTTGTAGCCTAAGACTACAATTTCCATTAAAATAACTAACATGACTATATATTATGCAAATATAACTATTAGATTGTATATTCTGTATGCTCTTAACACAAATGTCAAAATTTGTGTCAATCGGATATTATTTGCTATACCCATAAATTTATTTTTTATGCATAATTTTAGATTACAAAAACTTGCAATTAAACAATTGATTGATAATATAGGTATTGATTTTTAATATTTTAAAAATTTTGCAAGTATGGAGAATATAAGAAGTAATTGTAATTTAATGGTGAATTTGTCAAAATTCATATCCAATAAAAAGATATTGATTGAAGTTGTAGTCTTGGATTACAACTAATTTTGTAACCAAACGTTGTCCTAAATTTTATATAGAGAAACAAATAATTATTTCGTTAAATTAAACAATATGTTTTAAGTAAAAATAGTACTAGTTAAAGAAAAAAAAAACTCTTACTTCCAATAGCTTTATCAAATTTACCACACTTTCAAAGTTAGGACACCTCAAGATCAGCAAAATACAATGAAATAGAAAAATTAATTTACTAACTCTAAACGTTACTAATTAACTAAATTTATTTGAATTCCATCTAATTTGAATTTGTCCCCTCAAAATAAGTCTAATAAGTTGTTCACTGGAGTTACAATTCTGTCTAATCTATAAAATTATTAATTTATTATAAGCATAAACTGATTGTAACAACTATTCATTAATTCGATAACTTGGGTCAATCTAGTTTTTTCAATTTATTAACTAACTTCATTCAAAAATCAAGTTATTAACATTTTGGAGCCAATTCTAACTCTAAAATCCAAAATACATCAAAATATGAAGTTTTATATGCTCAATTGCCTTAAATCATAACATATTTTAGAAACTTATGCCTTAAAAAAAGTGTAAGGTGTAACAATTACACTATTAATTATTATGAAGCTAGAGAGTATGGTTTATTATATGGGTGAGCCGTATCAAAAAAAAAAGAATAAAAAGAAAAAGGGTGAGCCTAATCTGTGGGCCTATTAACTAAATGGTAGACCATCTATTTTAACTAACCTATCACCTAGATGAGCCCACCTGTGGGCCTATTAACTAAATGAGCCCATCGTCTAGAAAGTTAGTGCTTAAGTCCATTATGACAATGTTTATGGTCCTAGCTTACAGGTATTCAGAAGCCAAAAATTCATGCAAAAAATCAAGCAAAGTAAATGAGAGGTGAGAGATATATACGCAGCATTTTCCGCTAAGCATCTGGCAATGGGTCGATCGGCATCCATGGACGGTATGGCTGGGTCATTTGCGGCGGCGGCGGCTTGGAATTCTGATTGATCCGAACGGTGGCGTTTGCTGGTTGGTATTTTGTGTTTGGAGATTTGGGGTTTGTTGCTTATGAAGGAAAGGTGTTTGAGTTTGGGTTTGGATGGGGATTTTGGGTTTGTGGCTTATGCAGGAAAGGTGTTTGAGTTTGGGTTTGAATGGGGATTTTGGGTTTGGTTAGGATTTGGGGTTTTGCTTGTCTTCCCTCAGGACTGGGATTTTCTACCAAGATATTTGAATCTCTATCTCGGTGTTCTTGATGGCTTTGGAAAATTAGAAAACAAAGAAATGTAGTGGAGATTTTAAGAGATGGAAAATATCTGGTAATAAATCTTAGTTGTGAAATCAAACGGAAATGGAGACGTGTTTTTTGAATTTGATACTAGCATTATCGTTAAGGTTGTAACCATCAACAAGATTTCAATTATATAATTGTTGCTGTGCATTTTCAAGTTTTCAGATGATGTTACTTTCCATTTTAAGATGTATATGTCCAAGCAGCAAAGGATAATCTATAACTGATAAGCCACGTACATGGAATGCTATTGTAACCTTTCGTACCAATAGAAATTTGATTATTGTCCTTCCTCATATTAGGTGGTGGATTCCATGTCAAAAGTCTGTCGATTACTGCCAATTGGACCAACAATTCCATCTTTCTATTTAGACAAACGTCTAGAAAATGACAATGATTATGGGCTTAACCTTTTCATATCAGACTCACCTATTTGCAATAATTGGCTCAACACTAAGCCAGAAGGGTCTGTTATTTATGCGTCCTTTGGTAGCATGGCTAGTTTAAGCAACAAGCAAATGGAGGAATTGGCATTTGCTTTAAAAGGAAGTAAATTCCATTTCTTGTGGGTTGTTAAGGCTTCTAAGGAAGCAAAGCTCCCTGAAAAGTTTGTGGAAGAGATAGGAAATAAAGGGTTGGTAGTGCAATGGTGCTCCCAACTGGAAGTGCTATCAAATAAGGCAATTGGTTGCTTTTTAACACATTGTGGTTGGAATTCAACCTTGGAGGCATTGAGCTTGGGAGTGCCAATGGTGGGAGTGCCACAATGGACTGATCAAACTACGAATGCCAAGTATGTTCAGGATGTGTGGAAGGTGGGAGTGAGGGCTAAGGTTTGTGAGAATGGTATTGTTGAAAGAGAAGAGATTGAGTTTTGCATCAAGGAAGTAATGGAGGGTGGGAGAGGGAAAGATTTCATAGAGAATGCTAAGAAGTGGAGGGATTTGGCAATAAAGGCTGGTAGTGAGGCTGGCAGTTTGGACAAGGTCACAAGAACATTGATGAATTTGTATCCAAATTCATAAACTCCTAATTTAATAGACTATTTATTGTTTTTCAGATGTAATAATCTCAACTCATGATGCAGTTTGAGAACATAATCACTTTTTTTTCTCTAATTGTCTTGCCTTGGAAAGTGACGCCATTGTTTTTAAATATTCATTGTGGTCAATGAAAAAAATTCTAAGTTTGTGATTGGTTGTGAAACATTATATAAATACTTATCTCACCTCAAGCCAAGAATCTTGTAGCTCTACAAACTGATACTTCTTGATTATTAATTCTACTTTCTCATGATAACTATCAAATTATTATTAAAAAAAAAATCACATCTCAAACTCAATTATATGAGCTAGATATGTGATAGCGATAGCACATATAGGAATCTCACAAATGTGCAAGGTAAGAAACAATAACCATTCTCCAAAAATGATTCAATAACTGTTCTCTAAATTTAGTGACAACTAACATTTTCTCACAATTCATAACACCAAACAATCCACAAAATTATAAGCTTTCCACATGATTAACCTAGCACTAAAACAAACATTATAAAGAAATTATTCCTACGGTGCCGAAAGAAAATTCTTGTGAGCTAGCTATTCTTTAGAGTTTGAAATGTAAAAAGGTGAAAAATTTGAGCTCCATAGCTCCGTACATAATCAATAAGCCTAACTAGCTAGAACAAACAAATAAAAACAAGAACATCTATGTTCAAAGTAAATAAACTCCGTAGACATAGAAACAATAAATAAGTTCGCCTGTGGGTTCCTAAGAATAATCAGATTGTAATTGATCAACTTTTTTTTTTTAGTCATATCTGAAATCAAATATAATAACATCTCAGTTCAAAAAAAGAAAACAATCTTATATATCAATTTCATTCAAAATGCTGGTTCTTTTTACTAGACTTTTCGCATGCTTGATCCAATTTTTTTGAATTATGTAAAACTATATCATTTCATAAGGAAAGGAAACTATGGTTTTTCTCTTTAAAGTACTTATTTAGGATAATTCCAACAATAACTTTTTTTACAAAGAAACAAATAATTATTTCATTAAATTAAACAATATGTTTTAAGTAAAAATATTACTCCACTAGTTAAGGAAAAAAGAGTCACTTACTTCCAATAGCTTTACCAAATTTACTACACTTTCAAAGTTATGAGTTAGGACTCCTCAAGATCAACTAAATACAATGAAATAGAGAAATTAATTTACAAATTCTAAAGTCTAAACTTTACTAATTATTCCATTTAATATGAATTTTTCCCCTCAAAATATGTCAACTGAGGGAGTACCAAAATAATATTTATTCTAGAATTTAGGCAAGGTTAACCCCAAAAATTCCATCTAATAATTTTGAGAGTGCCTATATGAAACCATGGCTTAAGTTTTTAATGTCTTGACATTTGAGAATTTGTAATTTTTAGTTTTATTTTAGACCAAAGTAGGCCTTATTAGTTATTTTATTTTATTTTTATTTAGGGGGTCTGCCAGGACTGCTAACCATGTGGCTCGCAAGCAAGCTTTGTCTGAGTTTTAATATTCAGATCGATTTTTCTAATTTTCATATTTTTAAAACTATAGAGCCAGCTCTCACTCGATTTTTTCGAGTACAATTCAAATATGCAATTATTTATATGAAATTATAATTCTAAGATCACGTTTAGGGATAATTTGTCTTAGGATATAAGTATAATTTGGAAAATTTTGTATACGTAATAAATTAGTTAGGTTAAGAATGCGATTTTATGAAAATTTTCATGAGCGACTTCAGGACTCGCACGATTAATTATTTAAGTTATGAAAAACATTACTGAACTCTAGCTCATGCAAATTTGTGGGAGATAGACTTTTGAGTTTTGACCAATCTTAAACATGCATTGAACCTAAACCTCAACTTATATATAAATACTCCTTCATGCACAATTTTTAGAGAGAAGGTAACCATCCATGTTCTTCGAGAGAGACTAATGCTATGTTTGAAAGTTTTGAGAGAGAGGAGAGTAGAGGGAAGTAGAGTAGTGGAGAAGAGAGTAGAGGAGAATGGTTATCCTTTATCTTGTTTGGATGTTTTTAAAATTAAATAAGGAGAAAGGGAATAATTAGTCTTTTCATTTGTAATTTTGTTAATATAGTAAGTGCAAATTTGGTAATTCATTTGGTCAAACATTTTTATGCTCCACTCTCCATCCAAATCTCTCCAATTTGGGAGAATTAAAAATGATGGGTTAAAAGTAGTTTAAACCCCTCCAAAACGCTCCAAATCCTTCTCCCTCTTTCCTTAAAAAAAATCCAAACAAAATAATTTAATTACTCTCCCTCCCTTTACTTTACTCTCCTACTCTCTCAAAACTTCCAAATATAGCATAAATGTTGTAAGAAAATTTTGTTAAAACCTCATGCAAGAGTTTTTCACTCAACTCACAACTACAAGTGAGCTCATTGGCGTTGATGTGGACAAGTTCATTTGTAGATGAAGATCTATGAAAAAAGGCCAGAGTTTTGAAGCCCCCGAGGCAGAAGTCTAATGAGTTGTTTACTGGAGTTATAATTCTGTCTAATCTATAAAATTATTATAAGCATAAACTGATTGTAACAACTATTCACTAATTCGTTAACTTGGGTCCACCTAGTTTTTTCAATTTATTAACTAGCTTCATTCAAAAATCAAGTTATTAATATTTTGGAGTCAATTCTAACTCTAAAACCCAAAACACATCAACGTATGAAGCTTGTCATGCTCAATTGCCTTAAATCACTACATATTTTAGAAATTTATGACTTAAAAAAATTGTAAGTTGTAACTCTTACACTAGATATAATTTAAACTCATATATGTGTATAATTGTGATTGTTTTTAATTGTACTTAAATATATACATGAGTTATACACTAATTACTTATTAGGCGAAAACACTATTTTGGTTTCTACATTTTGGGTCACAGTCAATTTGGTTTTTAAATTTTGAGAGCAGTCATTTTTGGTCCCTATTATTTTTTACTTGCAGTCAATTTGGTCCCTACCGTTAACATACTAACGAAAAATACATGGCAAATAGTTTGCATCATTTGCATTACTTATGTTAAAATATTAAATTAGATGCTGACGTGTATAAATTTTATTGGCTTTGTCAGTGCTGAGATGGAAAAATAAACCACATCAGCTTTTATAAAAATGTTTTTCATTTCTTTACCAAAATTTTTCTTTTCTTTTAATACTCTTATAATTTTAAATAAAATTCATTTTATATTCTATTCTTCACTATTCTTCGATTGTTCTTCCCCAAACCCAAAATCTGCAACTCCACGAGATCTTCGTTATTAAAATTCAGAAACTTCAAGCTCATGCGCTAGCAGCGCTACAATGAAGTCAAAGAATACGACACTTCCAAATTCTCTTTTTAACCATGGAGAGAGATTGAGAAATTATATTGATGTATGAAACATCGGTGGGATTGGGATTTGGGGCTCAATCTCAATCCCTTTCTTTCTTTGGTTACTAGACTGTTTACTTGAACTTGATAATGTTACATTGGTAAGCGTGATTTTAGGTTGTGCCATAGCGGATCTCTAGTTATCAGTAGGTGGGTTCATGTGTATATGGAGAAGTAGATGATTGTGAGCTTGTTAAACAATTGTTTTGCAAAAGGTTCAAATGTACAAAATAGTTAATTCAAAAGTTTGATTCTAACTTATTGTAAATGATCATGCTGATTAATCTTCAGGTGAAGCCTATTTTTGTAACTTCGTTGGTGTTTAGTCTGCAATAAAATCAAAGGCAATGGTTGCAGTGGAGAGGCTGGTAGTAAGGGTTGACGGATTGGGGTTTGAACTCATAGTTATCCTCTTACAGATTACGGGGTTAGGAGGAAGAACTGAAGAACAGTGTAGAAAAAAAGAAAAAAGAAAAAAGAAAAAAGAAAAAATCTGAAACGTTAAAGGAATTGTAGAAAAAATAAAGAAAGGAAAAAAAAGCTGATGTAACTTCTTTTGCGATATGGCCACTCTAATTTTTACACGTCATCATTTCATTTAATTTTTTATTATTAGTCATGCCAATAATGCAAATGGTTCGCTATATATGCATTTTTTGTTAGTAAGTCAACGATAGAGACCAATTTGATTGCAAGTAGAAAAAAATGGGGATTAAATTGATTACTCTCAAAATGTAAGGACCAAGTTAATTGTGGTCTCAAAATGTAAGGACCAAAATAATGTTTTCGCTTACTTAGGATTCGTTTAGTAATGTTATTTTAGTAACGTTATTTAAGTATTGTAGAAATACGTGTATGTAAAAAAGTGTTGTAAAAATATGTATTGTATTGTTTAAATAATGAAAACTATTATTCAAACAATGATACCAAACATGCTTTACTTATTATGAAGCTAGAGCGAATGGTTTAATACATGGGTGAGTCTAATATGTGGGCCTATTAACTAAATAGTGTACCATTTATTTTAACAAACTCATCACCTAAACAAACTAGCCCAAAAAATGATAAATCCTACAATGAACCCATGGCCCCAAACTAACACGTCTCCCTTCTTTTTTCATTTTTTATTTTATCGAAACCAGTTCCTTTTATCAATATTCAACATCAGGTTTAATTTGGGTCTGAAACATTTTCTTTCCTCATTTTTGAATTTGGGCTGACAATCTTGGTATAATAAAAATTATTAACTTTGTTTATTATTATTATTTTTTTGGATATAAAATGTTATATTTGAGTGATGTAAAATATTTTTAACCTCAAGCATAGAATCTCCTCAACTCTATCCATTGAACCCATAATCGCCTTTTCTCTCTTAAGAGAATAGAATAGAACTACTTAAAACCTACAAAATGATAAAATATCCTTAAAACATTAAAATGACGAACATACGCTAAAATCTCTAAAAATAATCCCCAAATTTTCAAAATAACAAGAAAATATTCAAAACAATGTAAATATCTCAAAATATCTAATATGACAAAATATCCTAAAAAACCCTTTGAAATATTGAGAAATTTTAGTCGTTTCGTATTAATACTTTAATCTTTAAAGTGGTGAATTAAAAATTATTATTTAATATCTCCATATCGAAATATAGAAAAATTAATGCTTCAGAAAAGAAATAAGACAGATCAAACAGCAATGGAATCAGAAATAAAACGACATCAAATAGCTTTGCTAAGAGGAATGACGAGATGCAAGAAACAGCAGCATTTTGCTTAATGAAAACACGCAACCAACATGTGCGAAATTGTAAACCCAAATTAGTTATAAGAAGAGCAAACCCCCCCCCCCCCCCCCCCCGCGGAAATGCACTATTGATCATGCATGAATAATCTTGGACCACATTCAATATAATTATAACCTGTTAATATATGATCATATATGGGTAATTATACAATATCTTGGAGTACCATAAATACATACTCCCCCTCTCATATAATTGTGAGTCTCATTAATTAAATTCATGGTAAGATCCACAATTCTTGTGAGATGAGGGAATATATATTTATAGTACTTTTGGAGTATACAATAATTTTCCATCATATATTACAGCCACCTCATGTTACTTGAGCCAATATTTTTTTTCCAACGACTTTTACGATCCCTTGAAATTATCCCTAAGGACTTACCAAAAGTTTATTGAATGAGTTTTGTATATGTCCAGAAATTATTTTTGGAGGCTTTACCCTTGATCTTGAATGACAAGCTCATTGAATGAGCATATCTACCGCATGTGGGCACTATATATGACTAGATATAACTTTAATTCAATGATCCAGACTGATCGATGATGAGTTTGCAGACACTGCTGAGTGCTAAATGCACCATGCTCTAAAGCCAGAAACACATGAGGTGCCAATGCTCCCACGCTTGCATTGCAAATAAGACTATTTCATCCACAATGAACACACGTTCGGATCATCTCATATTGTCAGTACATTGGACTTGGTGTTAATAGTGAGTGATGTGATTCGGTGTGTATTCTATTCTCTCACTGTCTTTTTAATACTTATATTTTTTATTCTGAAAAAAAAAATTTATTTTTAAATGTTTGATTGTGTTTTTGAAAATGCTATGAAAAAAATATTTCTACTACTTTCTTACAATTTCTCATCACCCAAACACATATATAGCGAAAAACATCTCCCAAACACGTATATAATGAAAAAGGAAAATTTTAGGAAAAAAAATCATTATTGGGAGGGCCGGTGGTGAACCAAAGATCGAAGAAGTTAGTGGGGATGGTGGCCGTGGCAGGGCCAAAAATTTGTCCTCGGGGGACCAAATATATTTATATACTACATATAATAGTCTTAACAAACACAATTCAATGTGCAATACAAGTTTAGCACTATTTTATAACTCAATAGTTTTTAACTTGCTTGTATATCTAGATTTTCAAAATAAATTACTACTTTTTTTAGAAGACAAATTGCAATCTATTACTTAACTATAATAGTCAAGAGTTTTATAACTTAACTAGATGATATTTATCCTGGTGTTTACAACGAGACATCTAGTGTTCAAATCCCTTATTATTCGTTGTAACTTAAGATTTAAAAAAATTACTAATAGGTTAAAGATTGTAGAATTAATTAGACAAACAATCATTGAATGTAAAAAAAGAAAAAGAAAAAAAAAAAAGAATCAAATAACATTATTTTATTTATATAATATAATATATTACATAGCAGTATCAAATTAAGAATAATTTATTATATTTATGTCACACACACACACACACACACACACACATATATATGTAGGGACCGGGTTTGAGCACTTCTATGGGTTAGGAGAATGCACCCAAGCCCAGTTTGCCCCGCAATGAATTTATAGAGAATGAGCTCAAGAACTAGGCCTTAGTGAGAAGTGCAACGACCATGCATGGTTGCATGTGGGTTAGATAACCTGAACGTGAATTGGGATGCGTAATAATGCTCCTCGGACTTGTTCTCCAGGGCTTGGAGTTCTTATAATTTCTTTGAAGGGTGATTACAAGGTTTTCTCAGAGAATACAGGTTGCTACAGTACTCCTTAGGTCATATCTTCGTCCCCTCCTTCAGGGGGGGTTCCTTACATTATATACCCCTCTCCCAATCGATCATAGCCCTACATTTGTTGAGGAATTAGACCACTACTTGAGTGTCTGTCCCATCAGCCGCCTTCCCATTCTCTCTGTGGGTTGCGGCAACCAAGGTGGCACTGTTGTGGAGTCCTCTCCTCATTAATGCGGCCAGGACGTTAGTTGAGGGCATTTAATGTGGAGGTGAAAGTTCGTCCTGAACTTGCTCCTCCACCATGCTTTCATTGCTGGCACATGGTACTTGCTCTCTGCTCTTCGAATAGTCAGGAAGGCTCCCTTGATGGCGTGTTGCCTGTTTACTTTATGGTGTCGGATGTCCGAGGATAGAGTCGTCCTCGGCGTGGCTTATTGGGCTCCTGGGCTTCTTAGTTTCATCCTTAGACCTTGGACGCCTCCTCGGCTCGGGCCTTCGGTCCTGGAACGAGTGGGCCGGGCTGTCTGACTTGTTGGCCCCACAATATATATATATATTATATAATGCAAAATAAGGAATAGAAGAAGAATCAAGTAAATGGGGAGTGAAGAGAAAAAGTAATGGCTAATATTAAAAACTTTACAAAGTATATGGTTTTTTAACCTTACACATCGTTACCTTTTTGGACTTAGCAATCGAAACAAGGTTACAAGAGTTTTGGACTTAGCAATCTGTTGCACTAAAAAACTATAGAAACAACATGAAGTAACGATGAGAAGTAAAAAATGCTAATCGGATAGAGAAAGAGAATGGAGAAAAACTGAAAAAACATGGATGAAAAAAAAAAAAAAAAGGAGAAAGAGAAAGAGGAAGAGAAAACATGAAAAAAAATACCAAGAAAAGAGTCACACTCACCAATGGTTATTGGGTGGTAACTGTTAAGGAATTCCACTTAGAATTTAAAAAAAAAATAAAAATTCTTGGGATAAGTACGTATATTACAAGATTTTAAGAAAATTCTTTTGGGGGGTGGAAGTTCGGTTGATAAATTTGGGTGAGGTGAAAAATAAAAGCGTAAACCAATTTCCACCAAAGTGCCTTTATTTTATGGTAAACCGGAAAGCAATTTTTGATTGACCAACATTTTTCATCATCCCAAACACCTTTAAATGTGGAAAATATTTTCCAGTAATTAATTTTCGTTGAACCAAACATAGCCTTAATTAAATATATATATATATATATATATATATATATTTTGTGATCAAGGGATTGGCAGTGCGGCAGCCACTGTGCTAGTGGAGACGGGGGACTTAAGTGGGGGTGGTAGTTGGGAGGCAGACAATGGGGGTCAAAGGGTGGAGTTTCGGTTGATAAGTTTTGGATGGGACAGAAAATGAAATTTTCCATCATCCCAAACACTTGTAGATACGAAAAAATATTTTCTAGAAATTAATTTTTGTCGAACCATAGGGAAAAAAATTAACTTGGTAATTTAATCCCAAAAAGATATGCTGTCAACGAAATGCATTTCTTCCTTAACAAAATAAGCATTTAATTTTGGAAAAAAGCCATTTATTTCGAAAACATGTCACGTTGTTTTTGCTTTTCGTACATGTCCCACTTGGCCCACTTGGTGTAAGGTAAAAATAAAAAATAAAAAAATAAAAAAAGAAGAAGAAGAAGAAGAAGAAGAAGAAGAAGAAGAAGCAAATATGGCATAGTAAGATAACAATGCTTATGGCAACTATTTTACATGGCAAATTAAGCTGTGGAGACAAATTCATGAGCTCATTTGATAGTAATAGTGATAGACAAACCATTGTAGTCTGTCAACACATAAAATAATTGAGACAAATTATGTGTATTTATGTGTGGTACTAATATTAATATTATTGATAATAAAAATATGCCATTACTTTTGAAATTGAAAAGATGGCATGGCACACACAACCTAGTACCTACCAGTATTTTTTTCTTTATAACATTTAATTTAATATAATATAATATTTTTTTTCTTTGGAATGTCGAGTCGCATACTTCCTCCTACAAATAGGGTTCACCAAATAGCAAGACATGCAACTCTCTTCCTAAGATATCTCTAAGTTAGAAAGCTACTAAACTCAATAGGTGTTGAGCTAGCTCCCGAGTGAGAGAGAAATGGAAAACAAAGCATATAGAGGCCATGTCTTAGCTTTACCATATCCAAGCCAAGGCCACATAAATCCATTGCTCCAATTCTCTAAACGTTTGGTCTCCAAAGGGCTTAAAGCTACACTAGCCACAACCCTTTTCATCCACAACACCATGCAACCCCCTCCATCAAGCTCTCTCCAATTTGACACAATATCAGATGGCTATGATGAAGGTGGGTTCGCCCAAGCAGAAAGTATCCATGCATATCTCAATCGTATGGAAACAATAGGCTCAAAAACACTGGCTGACCTTATTATAAAGAACGAAAACACTGCAAACCCAATTGATTGCATAATCTATGACTCTTTTTTGCCTTGGGCTTTGGAAGTAGCTAAAAAGTTTGGTATATTTGGAGCTGCTTTCTTCACTCAAACTTGTACTGTGAATTTTATATACTATCATGTGCATCATGGACTATTGAAACTACCAATTACTTCCACACCCATCTCAATTCCTGGTCTACCTGTGCTTGAGCTTGAAGATATGCCATCTTTCATCAGTGTGCCTGGATCGTACCCAGCTTACTTTGAGATGGTGCTCAATCAATTTTCTAGCTCAGATAAAGCCGATGCAGTTCTGGTCAACACTTTCTACGAGCTAGAGGCAGAAGTGGGTAATTATATATGTTTATACAATTTCATTTTTATAATTTTCGTTTTAGAAATTGTTTTATGTGAGTGTCGGACTGCCTTTTTTTATTTTATCATTTCACTCTTCTTTTGTGCAAACAATAGGGGAGAAGAAAGTGATTATGAAGGTAATACAAAATTTAAAATATAATATTTACAAATTGAGGTATCCCATTAAAAAAAATATGAAATTCAGATATTTATTTAAATTGATGTTTAAATTTGATAATACTGTTAGTATGCTAATTATTCAAACCTGCAGTTGTAAGAAAAAAAAGGTGAAGTGTCAAAAATCTGAAGAAGGAATTTCGTCAAAATCAACAAATTATGTCACATCAATTTATAAGAAAAATTTGTAATAATTTTAGTAATTTTTTATTAAAAAATTGACCATATACCGTACACCTAAATTAGTTGGGGTACTACCCATTAATAGAACATGTTTGGATTCCATTTTTTAAGCCAATGAATAAATGCATTATTTTCTTTTCAAAAGTTTTTAAAATTATTAATTTTGATTTTTCAATCAGTTTTTCCTTTTTTTTTTTTTTTTTTTTTAATATCCTGCTCATTGAGGAAGTTCTAATATCACTTGATTTAGTTAATTTGACGGTTGCCTAGAAGCTCTTATTTCAATTTTTTTTAGAAATTTAATCTCCATATTGTTATATGTGACTTTATTAATTAATGAAACATGTAGCCAACTTTTAAGCCTGTAAATAAGTTCATTATTTTTTTTTCTTTTCTTTTTAAAATTTTATTATTATAACTGTGCATCATTAGGGTGATAATCACTCTACAAGTACAAAGTTTTTGTGAGGTAGGGAGTAAGAATTGAAGTTCAAGTCTCCAAAAGGAAACTTCACACATATTTACACTTAGATTAAGGTGGAGTAGAATTTCTATATTATATAAAAAAAACTTTATTATTTATTAATTTTTCGATTTCAACCTTACCCCCTTTTTTACACACTGATCATTTTGGAATTCTCATATATATCACTTAGAAATTTGATTCTCACTTAAGGAGCTCTTATACAACCACACTTTGTTATAAATTTAATTTCCAAATTGTTTTTTACATGTCCACTAACATAGCATGTGTGTGGGTACTTGACTCCGCATTAGCAGGTGTTTGTTCGCTTTGGAGAGCCAGGCTCTCACGGTTTTGTCACGAAGGGGTGGGGTTTCAGGAGGCCACGGGCTTGCTATTTGCGCAAGTGACCGAGCTTTGACCCTAGTCCCACATCGCTTGAGTGCTAAGTAGTGGTAAACTCATGGTCGCTCCAGAAGCTTATAAACCATGAGTGGGAGGGTTACTTAGGCGATGTGGGACTAGGGTCAAAGCTCGGTCACTTGCGCAAATAGCAAGCCCGTGGCCTCCTGAAACCCCACCCCTTCGTGACAAAACCGTGAGGGCCTGACTCCCTAAAGCGGACAAACAACTGCTAATGCAGAGTCAAGTACCCACAATGTGTTATAATCTTAGTGTCCAACATGGATTAAGTGTAAACTTAACCATGTTTTTATAAACTCTTGAGCACCATTTCCTTGCAAGTCGGTTTTAAACGGTGAATTCTACCCATAGGTTCCTAACAGCATGTTGAGATATCGTTTATCTCGAAAGCATAAACAATGATTTTGGGCTTATTAATGTTATATTATATATATATATATATATATATATTTTTTTTTTTTTGAATCATGGATGTCCTAGTTGAAAATATCAAGAGATATCAATTAAATTACAAGACTCTTTGCTATTAATGTTATACTAATTAATGCACTCTTGCTATAATTATTCCATCTAATACTTAATCAATTTATTATGCATAATTGGATGTGAATGCTCATCCTACCATAATTAGCCTGAAACTTCCATAAAGATCATGTTAGAATTAAGGTTGCATAATATTAGTATCATACACTTTGCTACAACTGTCCAACATATTATGAGTGATGAAGAAAAAATAGTGGACTTTTGTGATAGTAACAAACAACCAATCATAATTTACCACACAGCATTACCGTTAAGGTTGTAATTATCAACAAGTTTTCGATTATATAATTGTCACTATTGTAACCTTTTGTGCTGATCAAAATTTGATTATTGTCCTTTTTCATATCAAGTGGTAGACTCCATGTCAAAAGTCTGTCGATTACTGCCAATTGGACCAACAATTCCATCTTTCTTGTCAGGTTCTAAGGAATTAGGAACTAATGTATTAGAACTCTAATTTGTAATGTTGGCAAACCATGATCAAAACATGTTTTAGTTTGTTTTAGACTAGCTCAAAGTATGTTTAATTGTATAGTTAGAATCGAGTGTTCTGCAGGATTTACTGTGTAAATCTGCCTGACTCGATCGATCGAAAATTAGACTCGATCGATCGAAAGTCGTGCAGATTGTTTTTCTGCAGAATTTTCCAACTAGCCCATTAAGAATTAGGGTTTCAGATCTACTTCTCCCACTATATAAAGGAAACCCTAAGCACATTTTTAAGAGACTTTGAAGAGAGAGATTAGAGTGCCTCTTGTGCCTCTTTTGTATCTAGGGTTTTGTACCCAAACCTCTCTAAGGTCTTTGTTGCTCATATTGCTGTTTATGTGAATCTCTTGTGAGATCCTTGAGGAGTTTTCCTTCACATAAACTTAGGATTTTCAAGGTAGAGATATTATCAACATCTTGATGATTAACTCAGTTGCTGCGATTGGAGCTTAAAGAAACACAAGCAGGAGTGCTTGTATCTTATGGAGAATCCAAGAAAGAAGGAGTCTGTGGATTCGAAACTTGCACGTGGTCGTGTCAGTAAGTTCTACTGGTGGGTAGCAATAGGAAGTCAAGCGGGGGTGCTTGTAAGTCTTATTGTATGAACTTCAATTCTTTCATATAGTGGATTCAAGTTTTACCTTGAGGATAGCTAGGTTAAATCCTCCTCAGGTTTTTTACCAGTTTGGTTTTCCTGGGTCATCATATCATTGTGTTATTTATATTTCCGCTGCTTTATTCTTGATATGATTGTTTGATTGTTTTAACCTAGAATTACATAATTTGACTAAGTTAATCACTTGGCTAATAACTAGGTTAATCCAATTGTTGTTTTAAGGGGTCTAAAACTTAACATTTCTAATTAGACAAACGTCTAGAAAATGACAATGATTATGGGCTTAACCTTTTCGTATCAGACTCATTTGTTTGCAATAATTGGCTTAACACTAAGCCAGAAGGGCCTGTTATTTATTTGTCCATTGGTAGCATGGCTAGTTTAAGCAACAAGCAAATGGAGGAATTGACATTTGCTTTAAAAGGAAGTAAATTCTATTTCTTGCGGGTTGTTATGGCTTCTGAGGAAGCAAAGCTCCCTGAAAAGTTTGTGGAAGAGATAGGAAATAAAGGTTTTGTAGTGCAATGGTGCTCCCAACTGGAAGTGCTATCAAATAAGGCAATTGGGTGCTTTTTAACACATTGTGGTTATAATTCAACCTTGGAGGCATTGAGCTTGGGAGTGCCAATGGTGGGGGTGCCACAATGGACCGATAAAACTACAAATGCCAAGTATGTTCAGGATGTGTGGAAGGTGGGAGTGAAGGTTGAGGTTTGTGAGAATGGCATTATTGAAAGAGAAGAGATTTATTTTTGCATTAAGGAGGTAATGGAGGGTGAGAGGGGGAAAGATTTCCTAGAGAATGCTAAGAAGTGGAGGGATTTGGCAATAAAGGCTATTAGTTAGGGTGGCAGTTCGGACAAGAACATTGATGAATTTGTATCCAAATTCATAAACTCCTAATTTAATAGACTATTGTTTTGTATTAAGACTTTAATCTTTAAAGAGGTGAATTAAAAATTATTATTTAATATCTCCATATCGAAATTCAAAATATAGAAAAATCAATGCTTTTTTTTTTTTTTTTAAAGGAATCAAAACACAGAAAATTGTTTTTTTTTTCCACAATATAAATATTGTTAAAGAATACAACAACAACACAAAAATAAATAGTTTTCTTATCGTGGAAAGAAATCCTTATACACCTGTTGGTTGCAAAAATTTTAATACAATTTGCAGTGCCCAACACTTTCAAGTAACAAATTTATTTTTTAATTTATTTTGTTTCCCTGAAATGCATTAGTGGTCATGCATTAACAATCTTAGATCGCAGAGCTAGAATTTTTTGTTTGGAGGCTGAAATTGTAATACTAAGCCTAAATATTTTGTATCACGCCATGCGTAAGCACATATATATAAGCCTTAATATTTTGATACTAAAATAAGTCATAATTTATAAATATATTGTATACGAAACTATTAACTTTGACATATATATATTCGCTAGATAATATTTTTAGGGGAACTTGCATTTTTTTAAACTCCAATGAGCATATAGAAATTGTTTAGTTTGATATTAAACATGTACAAAAATGAATTTGAGAAAATAAAAACTACTTTATTTATATACTAGGCCAATTGACAAAATTTATTATTTTTTATGAGCATTATTGGACTAACTTAAATATCTGGGGGCTAAATTTTATTTTTATAGCTAATTTTTAAAGTTTTTAATAACTATACATAAAATAAAGAAAAGTATAAAATTTTAGAGTGGCCATTCCCCCAAGCTTATCTGTAGCTCTGCCCCTGAATTTGGGCCACCTTCAATATAATTATTACCTGTACTATATTATCATATATTGGTACCACATGTTACTCGATCCAATTCCTCTATTTGATTCCAATTTCCTATCTTTTAATCTATTATCAACTCATGTTACTTGGATCATTATTTTATATATGTATATATACCGACTTTTCAATCCCTTGAAATTATCCCCATGGACTAATCAAAAAATTGATTGATAGAGTTTTGTATTTCCTTTGTCTAGAAATTATTTTTGGAGGCTTGCCCTTGTTCTTTTCTAAAATGTCTTTGGGATATGGCCATTTATGGCCTCTCATTCTCATAGGTACCTATTTTCTAATGTCACCTACCTTATTCCTTTTCTTTGGGAGAGCATATGTTTGACTTGCATACCCTCTACAAATAGCTTGGCTCAACTAATAATCTGTGATAGAGTGTTCTTTATTGTTCATTCATATCTTCACTTACCTAGAAAAGCAAAGAGAGTGAACTAGTGAAGTAGTAATTGTAATCCCAAAAGAGAGATGGAAAACAAAGGCTATGGAGCCCATGTGTTGGCACTGCCTTACCCAACTCAAGGCCACATAAACCCAATGCTCCATTTCTCTAAGAGGTTAGCCTCCAAAGGACTTAGAGCCACATTTGCCACCACCCATTTCATCTACAAGACCTTTCAGCCTGAGCCCTCAGAATCTGTCCAATTTGACACAATATCTGATGGCTATGATGAGGGTGGCTTTTACCAATCAGAGAGCGTCCATGACAAACTCACTCGTTTGGAAGAAGATGGGTCCAAGACCTTAGCCAATCTCATCATGAAGTACAAAGAGTTGGGGCACCCAATTGATTGCCTAGTCTATGATGCTTTTTTGCCTTGGGCTTTGGATGTGGCCAAACAATTTGGCTTAGTCGCAGTTTCATTTTTCACCCAAGCATGTGCTGTTAATTTCATATATTATTATGTGCATCATGGGCTTTTGAAGCTCCCAATTTCATCAACACCAGTGTCCATTCCTGGAATGCCGTTGCTTGAGCTACAAGACATGCCATCCTTCATCTATGTTAATGGATCATATCCAGCTTATTTTGAGATGGTGCTGAGGCAATTTTCTAACACTGATGAAGCCGATTGGATTGTTGTCAACACCTTCTACAAGTTAGAGGCTGAGGTAGGTTATGCTGTAGACCATTTTTAATGCTATTACTTTATATTTGCAATTGCTTTAAATATCTCGCTAGTCCATTCCACGGTGAAAATTATCTCACATAGCCGCTCTATGGAACCGGCACAAGGGATATTTTTTCGCACTATGGAGCAAATTTTTGACAAGTTTTTGGGCCCTGTATGGTATCCACAAGGTTGTGAGGGGCCTGCTACATGGAACAGACACAAGAGATACCTTCTCCTAGAACAAATGGAGGAAGGAGGAAAGGATGAATGGAATTCCAAGCACGTTTTCCTCTCCTCTCCCATCCAAATTATTGTTAAGGAATTTAATGATAATCTGATCAATCTAATTAGTTTTTATATTTCAATAGCTTTTCACTTCTCTTCTTGTTACTCTCTTTTACATCATCCAAATTATGGTTAAGAAATTTAATGATCCACATAATCCAACTAGTTTTTATAATTCAGTAGCTTTCAATTACTGCCCTTCTTGTTACTCTCTTTTTCATCATCCTAATATAGGATTAAGTAATATAAAGATAAACTAAAAACAAATATTAATTATAAAAAAAAAAAAATTTGACTACAGCTAGATAGAAGATTAGCTTGACCTAGCATAACTGAGGCCGTAACTATCAACAAATTTTTATTTGTATTATAATCAGTCTTTAGAAAGAATAATAACAATTATGGGCCCTAATAAATTAAAGACTGATTATATGTGGTGCTTTATTATAACAGGTGGTGGATGCAATGTCAAAATATTGTCCATTGTTGACAATCGGGCCGACAGTTCCATCTAAGTACCTTGACAACCGAGTCAAGAATGATAACCATTATGGGCTTAACCTCTTCACTGAGTCCTCTATTAATGTCATCAATTGGCTCGACACCAAGCCAGCAGGGTCTGTTGTTTTTGTGTCATTTGGTAGCATGGCCAATTTAAGCAACAAGCAAATGGAGGAATTGGCTTTGGGTTTTAAGGGAAGCAATTACTACTTTTTGTGGGTTGTTAGGGCTTTAGAGGAAGCAAAGCTCCCAGAAACGTTTGTGGAAGATATTGGAGAGAAAGGCATGGTGGTGAATTGGTGCCCACAAATGGAAGTGCTATCACATAAGGCTATTGGGTGCTTTTTTACACATTGTGGGTGGAATTCTACGGTTGAGGCATTGAGCTTGGGAGTGCCAATGGTGGGTATGCCACAATGGACTGACCAAACAACAAATGCCAAGTTTGTTCAGGATGTGTGGAAGGTGGGAATTAGGGTTAAGGTTGATGAGAATGGGATTGTGGGTAGAGAAGAGATTGAGTTTTGCATAAGGGAAGTAATGGAGGGTGAGAGAGGTAGAGAAATGAAAGAGAATGCTATAAAATGGAAGGGCTTGGCTCTAGAGGCAATCAGTGAGGGAGGCACTTCAGACAAGAACATTGATGAAATTGTATCTAAATTGATACACTAGTTTCTATCTGTAAGGTTGAATTTATTCAACCATCTTGTTGGCTTTATTCCGTGCCAAATTTGCTTGTATTTTAGCATTTAGTAACCCTGTATTTATTTAGGATTATTGTAAGGGTAGTGCGTGAGAGAGTGTGAAGAAATATTCCTCATTGTGCAAAGAAGCAAAGACTTGCGACTGGAACTCGCGGGTGGCTCGCGGGTGCAAGCCGCTAGAAGTGAGTCACGTGCCAAGCATGCGGGAAGCTGAAGCATTATGCCAGATGGTGCACTACAAGACAAAAGTCCCAAGCTGGCCAGGCAGTTAACTCACGGCTGGAACTCGCGACTCAAACCAGTCGCGAGGTCAAGCCGCCAAGCAGTCCTGTTTAGGAAAAACTGTCTCTTCATATTCCAAACACACACCACTATATATAGACCCTTATACCTACCAAATGTAAAGAGCTTCCAGAGAGGTTTTTGAGAGAGAAATCTTAGAGAAAAATAAGATTGATTCATCCATAATCTTCACCTAAGAGACTCTTCAAATTCCTCTACTCTCTTCCTCTCCATTGATACAGAGGTCTTTAGCCAAATCCTTTTCTCATCATACCATATCCGTGAGAAGGTTTATTTGGTGCTTTGGGAAGCAGTTAGGAAGAAACCAATGTCCGTTGGTTGATGCTATGGTTTATAGCGGAATCTGGTAAGCTAAAGAAGAAATAGGTTCGGCGCAGTCTCGTTGGAGCAAGAAGCTTGGAGGGCTTAGGTACACTGGGTAGATTAGGCTTGGAGGGTCTTCTGCTGTTCATGTATCCCAACTACACTCTTTAGTGGATTATTTACCGCTCAGAAGGCGGCGGAGAGGTTTTACGCCGAGAGCTTCGGTTTTCTCTTCGATAACACATCGTGTGTTGTCCGTGTGTTGCATCTTCCTTCCCTTTATCTTTGCCTTTTATTTTTTACTGTGATTGTGATTATAATTGGTTTAGATTGTTTATCAATTCTGTATTTGGCTTATGGTCATGTTCTGCACATTAATTGTTTGATAATAAGCTTGAATTGATAATTTGTAATTTGTGGTCTAAACGTTCAAGGGTGTTTCATACCCATTTTGAACATTCACTATCTCATAAAGTAATAAATGAATTGTTATTATTAGAATGATGGTTAAATGATTGTTGGAGTACACGTCACATTTGGATAAATTAACGATTAAAGTTGGGTTCTTTGAGGTACTTGAGTTCGATATTCACCCCAATTGGTCATTCGGCCACTACTATTGTGTTTTTATCTTAGGCAACAAAATAAGGTAATAAAGTAGGAAAAAAGAAAAAGAAAAAGAGAGTTTCTCATATTAAAAGTAACGTGGGATATGAATTATGAAGCATACAAAAAGAGGTTAAGAAATATGAAAAGAGGTTAAGAAATATGTTTAGCAAGGCTAGACCAATATATTTAGAGAGATAAAATGAATATATTCATGAATGCCGATATAAATATATTCATTAGTAAATCCATGCCAATCTATGCATTTAGCAATATCATATGAAGTTTCTCAAAAAAAAAAAAAAAAAAAAAAAAAGGCAATATCATATGAAGATGTGTATCATTATATAAAGAGAGTGAGAGAGAAACTTATCTTGTTCTCTTTGCCAAGGTGCACATGCAAGAGGTCAAGCATGAGAATTTGCACCATCAATGTCAGAATCAGATCAACTATGCAAGAGGAAGAAAAATACAAGGGAAGTAATAAACACGCCATTACTTCTTGAGAGAAAAGTACAAAATAAGGAAGAAAACAAATGATTGTTGAGCAAGGGTGATCAAGAGAAAGGGCACTCGATCTGGGAGTGCTGCCAAGTGAGATCGAGAATCACACTTGGACCTGCTGAATTATAGGAAATGGGTGTCTGGATTTCTCTAATTGAAGTGGGTGTGGAGTATTTTTGTTCAGCAACGTTGGTTTTAGTTTGTTGCATAATGCTGTGTGCTGAGCATTTTCTCCTGTCTCTTGCTCTACCCCTGCATCCTTTAGGATTTCTACTTTTAATTAAACTAAAACCTCCTTCTCATGAACCCAAAATCTCTCTTTTCTTTCTGGATAATAGTACCCATAAAACCTTTAATAAAATAAAATAAAATAAAATAAAAAAACCCTTTGAAACATCAAATTGGAAAATGTATCTCCAAAATAGCCAAAATATCTAGAAAACTCCAAAATACCATTAAGCCTTTAAAATAATAGAAATATCCCTTAAAATTTTAAACTAACCAAAATATTTCTATAAACTTTAAAATTAGCAAAATACCTCCTTTTAATATCCAACATGAAAAAAGATATCTCATGATGAGAATGAAATATATTAAATAAAGTACTCTCATATTTGCATATTTAATGTTACTTTTATGTTAATTTGTGACCCATTTTGAATTATATATTTTTATAGATAATCGAGAATTTACACACCAATGAGCTTTATTTAAGGCATAAAGGTGTGGGCTGAACCCAACTCATACTCAAAGACCTAAAAGATGTAGAGAATGCTAATCAATTAAGGAAAGAAGCCAATTGGAGGGAAAAAGGAGTCAAAATTTGGAATAAGGATTTTTATGCATGCATCTTAATGTTTTGAGGTTAGTCTTATTTTTTTAGTTGATTTTAGTTGTTTTGTATTTAATGCCTTTTAGCGACGAAGAATTTTTTACGGACCCAAAAAGCCCTCTCAAGAAATCCTATTTCTAATGGCAAAATAAAGCCCTCTCAAATACTTTGTAAAATGTGAAACATTTGTGACTAATAAGAAAAGTTGTCGCAATTATGTATTGTAGCCATCACAAATGTTAATATTATGAAGGGAAATTTTCCTTCCATATTATTTGAGGGACAATTCAAACTCTCTTGTAAAAAGTGTATTATTTGTGACGGTTAAAAAAATGTCGTCACTAATACTAAATTATTTGCGAGGGCCAAGATCGACCTTCACAAATAACCATTAAAATGTCAAAATATTTGGAGGGAAATGTTCCCACCAAATTATTTCCAATGGACAATAAAAATCTCTCACCAAAAAGTTTATTTTTTGTGTGAATTAAAAAAATGCCCTCATTAACACTAAATCATTTGCAAGGGCCACGATTGGCCTTCGCAAATAATCATTAAAATATTAAATTTTTTGGAGATAAAAGTTATTCTAAGATTCAAAGAAAAAAAAAAATGTATAAACATATAGCACTTTTGTATTTTTTTAGATGAACCTTTTGTTTAAAGCCTTTTATATACATCCTATGTATGAAATGTATGTCCTTATTTTCTAATAAATTTTACCTATAAAAAAATGATAGAACTTTCAACTTCAAAATGATATCCTAAAATTCAAAAATAGCAGCCTTATGAACTCTCTCTCTTTGAAAAATGAATAAAAACATTATCAAATAAGTCAAGTCACTTTTTTTCTAGCTAAAAAGGATAGAAATGCTTTATTAGAAAACAAAGAAGAATTACAAGTAAAGCTAGTTAGAAAACTAGCGTAGGGGGGAAACACCAACTACATGAAGTGGTGTCCCCAACACAAGTTGAAACCCAGAGAGTGGAATACAAAGGAAAAAACAGACCCTAACCGCAGAAAGTTTATACCAGAGCTCGTTAGACTTGTGAGGCCATTATTCTTTGATATTCCTCCAAAAAACCACTTGCACTTTCAAAGATTTCCTTCGGATGGACTTGGACCTACTGAAAGTAGAATCTATTTCTTGTGTTCTAGATTGCCCATGCCGTGGTTGCCCATCTTTCCAACTCCAACTGGCTAAGCTTCTGCTGCATCTACATGAAGAGAAGGAAAGAGTCAGTGGCCTCATTCCTACATTACTGAACTCTTCCTCTGAAAATAGCCCACACATTCTGTGCAAATGGGCACAACAAGTCTCTAAAATGCAAAGAAAGTGACTTCACATTGTAATATCATTACACATGCATTGTAAGGATATGATCAAAATCCTATTGCTATTTCTTAAGTGGACATTAAACCTCTTCAATGTTGGGAATAACACCTTTACAAAATTTCAAGGTAATCAAAGATTAATAACCATGTCATCAATTAATTGTTTACATTCAAGTTTTTGTAATTTAAAATAACGCATAAAAGATGAGTTTAAAAATCAAATGGTAAATTACACCCAATTGGCATGAAAATTGGCATACATATTAAGAACATATAGAAAATGTAATCCAATGGTTGGATTTTCAAAATATGAATTCAATAATAAGTTATTGGGTGGTGTAACATTTTTTAGAGTTACATCAGGTGTAACATGAACCCAGCACTATATTTCTTAATTCGATGTGAATTTTGATAAATCTATTATTAGATTACATTATCTTCTTATATTTTTCATGCTTACAAAATTTCAAGGTGGTCAAAGATTTATAGGCATATCATCAATCAATTGTCTAAATTCAAGTTTTTGTAGTTTAAAATAATGCATAAAAGATGAGTTTAACGATCAAATGGTAAATTATACCCGATTGACATGAAAATTGGCATGCATGTTAAGAACATATATAAAATGTAATCAACAGTTGGATTTTCAAAATATGAATTCAATTATAAGTTATTGGTTTGTGTAACATTTTTTAGAATTACATTAGATATAACTTGAACCCAACCTTATATTTCTTAATTCAATGTGAATTTTGACAAATCTACCGTTAGATTACATTATCTTCATATATTTTTCATGATTACAAAATTTCAAGATGATCAAAGATTAATAACCATGTCATTAAACAATTGTTTAAATTCAAGTTTTTGTAGTTTAAAATAACGCATAAAAGATGAGTTTAAAGATCAAATGGTAAATTACACCCAATTGGCATGAAAATTGGCATGCATGTTAAGAACATATATAACATGTAATCCAACGGTTGGATTTTCAAAATATGAATTCAATAATAAGTTATTGGTTGGTGTAACATTTTTTAGAGTTATATCAGGTGTAACTTGAACCCAATCCTATATTTCTTAATTCAATGTGAATTTTGACAAATCTACCGTTAGATTACATTATCTTAATATATTTTTCATGCTTACAAAATTTCAAAGTGATCAAAGATTAATAGCCAAGTCATCAATTAATTGTTTAAATTCAAGTTTTTGTAGTTTAAAATAACGCATAAAAGATGAGTTTAAAGATCAAATGGTAAATTATATCCAATTGGCATGACAATTGGCATGCATTTTAAGAACATATAGAACATGTAATCCAACAGTTGGATTTTTAAAATATAAATTCAATAATAAGTTATTGGTTGTGGTTGAAGTTTTTTTTGAGTGTATGATTGTGTGAGAAAATGCTTAGTAAAATTTTATTTTAATTAATTGTTATTGATCGAAGAAATGAGTTATATTTTGTGGCCCTCTACAGCGGTGGTATTAAAAACCACCGCAATATAAATGTTTCAGTGACAGTTCTAATACTTATAGCGGCAGTTTAGTGCACAACATTTTTAATATTAATTTAATAAAATTTGGTAAATCAGATGTCAATGGTGAAAAATGTGTTTTCTCTTCAAAGTTGGGGTGAAGTGTAGTTTTTCCAAATCTCAAAATTTCAAAGTAACAACGACCAAAGAGTGAGGTAGTTTTGCCAAAAAATATATACAAATTTTATTTTTTTTTTTTTAAATATTGAGATTAAATTTCCGTAAAATAAATTCACTTACACAATATTTTTTTTAAAAAAAATAAATCCCCACAATAAGTAGTTTTTGATTTTAGAGGGATTTATTATTATTTTAAATAAATCCCCCTCAATATCTTTTTTACCTTAAAAGAAAAACCTTATCCCCCTCCCTCTCCTTCTCCCTTTCTCTCTCTCTCTCTCAAAAAAAAAAAAAAAGGCAGCCAATTTTTTTCAATCCCCTGCCAGGTCTCTCCATCTCACTAAAAAAAAACCTCTACTTTGACTAAAAAAAGAAAAGAAAAGAAAAATCTCCCTCAAACGCCTCTCCTTCTCTAACCAAACCCCAAATCCCAAATCTCCAAACACAAATGCCTCTCTATCTAACCAAACCCAAAATCCCCATTCAAACCCAAACTCAAACACCTTTCCTGCGTAAACCACAAACCCCAACTCTCCAAATATAAACTCCCAACCAACTACCATTACTGTACGAATCTGTCAAAATTCCCAACTGTTGTTGCAAAGAGTCCAACCATGCCACCTTGAGAGCTTTGTTGTTGTCTATGCTGCTATCAAACACGGTGTAGGTACATTTGCTAACTCTCTCAATTCTTTAAATGATACCCATGTATTGGTTGACTTAGCCGTAGTTCTTAAAATGCAATGCTAGGTGGTTTGTTTCAATTCATATTTAGATATAGAAGTTCCCTTGGGTGTTGTCTATTTGAGATGCCATCAGTATGTGGGTGGGCTATGTGTCTTAAAATGGTGAATCTTGAAGTTGTCAAATATCTAAACCCTCACAATTCCTTCTGAACTAAAAGTTTTATATTAATTATTATGTGAATTAGTTTAATGGCCTTATCATTGCAATACTTCTCAATTTAGACAAAAATGAACTAGTAACTAGGTATTAGATTCATATTATTTCAATATCTTCTTCTAAAAAAATTATAGATTAATAAATATTAGTTCAATATCTCATATAAATATATGAATAATTTTCTATAGATTGGGATTTTACTGTTTTTACCCTGCCAATCCTATTTTGAATGTACCTATTATATGATTTATATCATTATCATATAAAATATGAGTGGGGTGGGGTGTTAAATTGTGCTTATTCTTCTTTGATGATTGCTTACTATAAGTTTATACCACATGCATGTTTGAGTCTAGACAAATCCTTATCCATTGTTCTGTGTTTTAGGACTATGCATGACTTGTTGTCCTGTTCGAATTTTTTATTAGTTTTTTTTTTTTTTTTTTTTTGAGTGAAGAGACGAATTTTTTATTAGTTATGTATATAATGCAAGTTAATTTAATTTCTTTGATTGACTTGATTTCATGTGTTATAATTTAGATCCTCAGACCCACCTTATTAACCAATATTATTGACAAAGTTATATTATAATGAAAGTTGTTTGTTATGTTCTATAATTTCATAGCTCTAACACAAGAGTTCCTTTTCTCCCTCTACTTGGATCAAGCTGCATTGGTTTTTGGTGGACTTAGGAAGAATTTTGCAAGGGCAGGTCATTTAAATTAAGCATATAATACAAAGTTCAATTTATTATCTATTTTTTCTTTTAGAATAAACCCATAAAATAATTAGTCATATATATCTTTACTGATATTGATTGAAGCTATTTATTTATATATGCCTTTATAATTAGTTTTATTTATTTATTTATTATTTTTTTATCTCGTATATGGGCAAATACAAATTTTTGTATCTTATTGAAAAAATATATATTTTGGTAATTTTCAGAACGCTATAAGGAATGTTAAATGCCGAAATTTTGTAGAGTTCTCTAATGTGAGTTTTAAATGTGTAAGGCTTGTAGTGAGTTGAAAATCTATAGATTACTTGAAAAAGTTTATTAGGATGACGATGTTGACAAATATTTGTCCAATCTCAATTGTTTGGCTTGAGATTTGCTTTAGGTTGTGTTGATATTTCTATTTTGTGGCTAGATATGCGAATCCTTGATATTTCTATTTTACAAGACCCAATGTTAACTGTGCTAGTTATTTTTAAAAGTGCATAATTATACATGTGTTAGCAACCATTATTGTTGTTAGTTATCTAATATGATGCTTTATAGGAAGTAGATAAAATGTCAATTATATTGATAAATATTGGATGCATCATTCTACTAGATATATTAATGGGGTTGAAAATTTTCTTGAGTATGCATTTAAACATTCAATAAATAAAGATATGCAAAACAATTATTGGTGTGTTGATTGTAGCAATAAGTATTGTTGGATTGAGGATAAGGTCTAGTATCATCTTATACTAGAGTATCATCTTTTACTAGTGGGTCATGTCTTTATCACAATCATATTGGAAATACATATTTATATTATATACTTTCATCATATTAATACTAACTAATAGTAGGTAGACGTGGCAAGGGCTTATAACAAAAAAAAAAAAGACAGACATGGCAAGGGAAGGTAAAAGTAAAGGTAGAATTATCACACCAAAAGCTACTCGAGAGATTACTATTCTTTTTTACCAAAAACTGAATGGAGCTTGGACGACTTTTAGTAAATACCCAAGACCTGAGCTCGAAACTCTATATGCTTGCTATAGAGCTCAACATTTTAAGCATAAGCAACCAGATGACGAAATGAAGAAATAATTTGTAGAATTGATGAAACGCTGTTATTCTGATTGGATGTTTCACATTAAAAATTCTATTTTTAAGAAGTACACAGAGAAAGAAGATCGTTATAAGAATGGTCCTTCCTTCATTCCTACACTCTTATGGAAAAAGATGGTGGATAAATGGATGGATGGAGATTAGGGGGTGAGTATAAATGAAATACATGTCATGAATTCTCTCTATCTATCTTGCACTCTCTTTAACCATTATTTGTTATTATTTTTATAAAAGCTAATACTTTAGTGTATGAATTATGTTTAATGTTTTTTTTTAAGGATGGTACTAGTAGAGATGAAGAGGACAACTCAATCAATAACATGAGGGAGGTTGAAAACAGCTTGGAGGGTAACTCAGAGGAAGACTAGTATAGATCTTGTCATAATTCTAGTTGTTTAAGTTTAAAACAAGGTTAAATTTCAGGATTTCTTTGTATATTCTATATTTTAAATTTTGAACTTATATGAATTTTTATCTTTCAATTAATCAATTTTTAGTAATTATTGTATTATCGTAACATGATAGTTAAAAAAATACATATATAAATTAATTAAAAATAAATAAATAATAAAATATTTCAAAAATTATATAAAATATTATCACCGATGACATAAAAATTTGGTCATAAATAATTTTATAGTGACGACAAAGTCCCTCACAATTTATAGAATAGCGATGCCACTTAACTCTTTGCAAAAACATTTTAAGTGACAGCTTAATGTCGTTACTATTATTCTTAACTAATTGCAAGGGGTTAAAAGCCCTCACAAATAAATTTTAGCGATAGCATTATTTGTCTATAAAAAGTATGTCGTTAATTTGGAATTCGCAAATAACTAATTGCGAGGATATAAAGGTCCTCACAAATAGTTGTTAACGATGACTGCTTCCCCTCGCTAAAAATAAGTCGTCGACTTTTCTCGTCGTTAGATAATATATTTGTGATAGCGGATTTGTTCAGTAACGATGGTGGATTGCCCTCATAAATTATTTATTTGCAAATGTATGATCGAAAAATCTCTTTTAGCAACAAGAGCAAATATGACGGCATTCGAGGGCCATATGCCCTCGCTAATAACCTTTTGCGACGATATTTGAATTTTTGCGAGGGCATTTTACTTCTTCCATGTTTTTTTGGTTTTTCTCCATTCTCTTTCTCTATCCGATTAGCCTTTTTTACTTCTCAACGTTACTTCATGTTGTTTCTATAGTTTTTTAGTGCAACAGATTGCTAAGTCCAAAACTCTTGTAATCTTGTTTCGATTCCAAAAAGGTAAAGATGTGTAAGGTTAAAAAACCATATACTTTGTAAAGTTTTTAATATTAGCCATTACTTTTTCTCTTCACTTCCCATTTACTTTTTTTTTTTTTTTTGTTGATAACCACTCTCCATTTACTTGATTCTTCTTCTATTCCTTATTTTACATTATATAATATATATATATATATATAAAAAATAAATTATTCTTAATTTGATACTGACATATAATATATTATATAAATAAAATAATGTTATTTTATTCTATTTTTTATAGATTCAAATATGTTAGGACATATGTGGAATTTGTTAGAACATATGTCATGTAGAATTGGCTAATTCTTTGACAAAACGCACTTTATTTATAATTGGGTAAATTTATGATGTGTTTAATACTTTAAGGAACAAGAGTTCAAGTCTAGTATTGAAGTCATGCAAGTCTGTCCAAAAAACAAGTGAAGAAGTGTTGTTCATTAAAGTTTGAAAGATAGCTCGATAGATAAATCTATTGAGGTTTAATGTTTAATTCTCGATAGCTCTCAACAAAAGCTGTATCTATTAAGAAATACGAAATTTAGATTTCTAGATCTGTTTTTCACACATATCCATGTTATTTGTGTAGAGTTTCTTTTCTCACAACCCTAGACATATATGAAGATTATTTTAAGGGCCGTCTGAGGCGATGCAATTTAATGCAAAGTGATTAGTCACTCAAATTGTGACCGGAGACAATTTGCCCTAATTCATCTTTCTCTTGAAGAAGCTGTCGCATCTTTGCGCCAAGGGTTTTGTAACCAATGAGCTTCTTGATCTTCATTGTCTGGATGAACCGAAGAACTTTGCAGCTAACATCTTTTTCAAATTGGTGTGTTAGTCATGTATTGGGATCCGTGCATCAATTGGTTAGTTACATACTTGGAAAGGAGAGATTGTCACTACATTGTAAGTCCAATTGTGTATTGGGGTAAGGGTTCAACTGTAAGTTGGTATTAGGTATTGAGATTTCTTTTACTTGTAACCGCTTGTTTTGATAATAGTAGATTCTCGAGAGTGGTGACTTTAAATTTACCTGGTGAGGTTTTGCCTCGATGGTTTTGCCCATTCATAAACAAATCACCCGTATCAAATTTATTTTTCCGCTGTATTTAACTTGGTGATTTGTTTGTGCTACTACGTTTTTTGCCTGTAATTAATCTAATTAATTCACTTGGCTAATTAATTGATTAATTTACCAAAGAGATCAATACATTCTTGCCCTATCAAAATAGTATTAAACTTGCATTGCACATTGAATTGTGTTTGTTAAGACTATTATATATAGTATATATAGTACATAATATATTCCGTCCACAAATTTTTGGCCCCACCACTGCCACCACCCTCACTAGCTTCCTTTGTCTTCGGTTCACCACCGGCCACCAATCATGAATTTTTTTTTTTTAATTTTCTTTTTTCATTATTTATGTGTTTGGGAGATAAGAAATTGTGAGAAAGTAGTAGAAATATTTTTTTTCATAGCATTTTTAATAACATAATCAAACATTTAAAAATAAATTTGTTTTATAATAAAAAATATTTTAAAAAAGACTGTAAGAGAATAGAATATACACCGAATCACATCACTCATTATTAGAGCATTAGCATCAGGAAATGCTACTCTATCTCATTTTACCATTTTAAAAAGCTACTTTACCAATTATACTATACCATTTTACAATACTCCCACATCACAAAATTCTATTTTACCATACTACACATTAAAATAATATATTTACGTAATAAAATATATTTTTTCTTTTTATTTTTATTTTTTTCCAATTTTCTCCTCCACCTTCCCTCAACCTCTATCACCGTGCCTCCACTGCCCAGTCACCACCACCACGCCTCCACCATGCCCACCATACCACTACTGCCTACTGCCCACCAAAATCCATCGGAACAAAAACCCATATTATAATTTTTTTTTTTTAAAAAAAAAAAAAACCCATTTGAAAGGAAGAACCCAAAAGAACTAGCCAACCATGCGGTGACCCACGCCAATCTCCACCAAACCATGTGGCGACCCACGTCGATCTCGCCATGACCTCGTCGGACCTAAACACCGGCGATCTCTAACGACCAACAACCCACTTCAGCCACAACCCAACCACGACCCAAACACCGGACCCAACCACGACCCACGACCCAAACACCGAACCCACTTCAGCCATACCCACCTCTTCCTTTAAGCACCGGTCACAGCAAAAAATAAAATAAAACCATAATTACCACAGTGACCACAACCACCACAGTAACCCACGCCAAAAACCACAACCACCACAATGACTCACGCCGTCACCCACGCCACAAAAAAAAAAAAAAAAAAAGCAACCATAGAACTCGCCGGATCTCAACCCACCAGAAAAAATGAGCCACTATGATGTGTGATGTTAATGTTGAGAGGAGGATGGTGTTTAGGTCTGAAGAGAGGGGAGAGCAGATGAGAAAGAGAGAAGAAGGAGTGAGAAAAGAACAGAGAAAATGAGAGAGGTAAAAGAAAATTCGCATCAAGTGAGAATAATTTTTTTTTTTTTTTTTTTATAATACTGCTACAGTGAGAATTGCCCTGTAGCAGTATTGCAAAAAAATTTGCAATAATTGGGCTTGCCATTTCCTGATACAGAGTACTTTAAAATTTAAAATATCAAATTCTTCTATTATTTGACATTAGCATTTCTCAATGCTAATACTCACACCAAGTCATATGTACTGACAATATGAAGTGATCCGAGCATGCACATGTTCATTACGGATGAAATAGTCTTATTTGCAATGCAAGAGCGGGAGCATTGGCACCTCATGTGTTTTTGGCTTTGGGCATAGTGCAGTCAGCACTCAGCAGTACTGTCCGCAAACTGATCATATCAGACTGGATCATTGAATTAAAGCTATATGTCCGGTAGACACCTACAGTATATCGTCATTTATAGACTCAGACTATAAATGACTAGATATAACTTTAATTCAATGGTCCAGACTGATCGATGATGGGTTTGCAGACACCGCTGAGTGCTGGCTGCACTATGCACTAAGCCACAGTCACATGTTTCGCAAATTTTTCCTAGGACTTGGTGTTAATAACGAGTGTTGTGATTTCGTGTATATTCTATTCTCTCGTTGTCTTTTTAATACTTATATTTTTTATTTTGAAAAAAATATATTTTTAAATATTTGATTATTTTTTTAAAAATATTATGAAAAAAATATTTTTACTACTTTTTCACAATTTCTCATCCCCCAAACATATATATGACGTAAAACATCTCCCAAACATATGTAATGAGAAAGGAAAATTTTAGAAAAAAAGAATCATGACTAGGGGCCGGTGGTGAACTGCAGGCCGAGGAAGTTAGTGGGAGTGGCGGCAGTGGCGGGTCAAAAATTTATCCTTGGGGGACCGAATATATTATGTACTATATATACTACATATAATAGTCTTAACAAACACAATTCAATGTGCAATACAAGTTTAATACTATTTTATAACTCATTAGTTTTTAACTTGCTTGTATACCTAGATTTTCAAATTAAATTACTACTTTTTTTAGAAGATAAATTGCAATCTATTACTTAAGTATAATAGTCAAGAGTTTTTTGAATTACGGAAAACTATATCATTTCATAAGGAAAGGAAAACTATGGTTTTTCTCTTTAAAGTACTTATTTAGGATATTTCTAACAATAAATCTTATACAGAGAAACAAATAATTATTTCATTAAATTAAAAAATATGTTTTAAGTAAAAAAATTACTAGTTAAGGAAAAAAGAGTCACTTACTTCCAATAGCTTTACCAAATTTACCACTCTTTCAAAGTTTTGAGTTAGGACTCCTCAAGATCAACTAAATACAATGAAATAGAGAAATTAATTTACAAATTCTAAAGTCTAAACTTTACTAATTAATTATTCCATTTAATATGAATTTGTCCCCTCAAAATATTTCAACTGAGGGAGTATCAAAATAATGTTTATTCTAGAATTTAGGCAAGGTTAACCCCAAAAATTCCATCTAATAATTTTGAGAGTGCCTATATGAAACCACCGCTTAAGTTTTTAATGTTTTGACTTTTGAGAGAATGTGTTTTTTTTGTTTTATTTTAGCCTAAAGTAGGCCTTATTAGTTATTTTATTTTATTTTAATTTAGGGGGTGTGCCAGGACTGCTAACCATGTGGCTTGCAAGCAAGCTTTGTCTGAGTTTTAATATTCAGATTTTTCTAATTTTCATATTTTTAAAACTATTGAACCATCTCGCTCAATTCTTTCGAGTACAATTCATATATGCAATTATTTATATCATATCATATCATATTATATTATATATAATAAAAGTTGGGCTTAGATGCCGTGGTTGCGCCAAATGGCGGCGCCAAATTGCATAAATTTTCTTAGATTTTTAGATTTTAAGAAAAAATATATAATAAAGACCTAGCAATAGTTGGGTCATGTGTGTATATAAAATTCTTTAGACTTCAGACTTTAATTAGTTTTAGACTTTTTGTTCATATAAAATTCTTCAATGTGGAGTGTGTGTGTGTGTGTGTGTGTATATATATATATATATATATAGCAAATAATTCATAATTAATACCCATCACACAGTTCTTTTGCGCTATTTTTCTCTTCTTCTACCTACAACTTCTATCATTCTCTTCTTCTACCTACAACCTTACAAGTACGTATTTGTTTACTCTACTTCTTCTTCTTCTTCTTTTTTTTTTTTTTTTTTTTTTTTCCATCAAATTGAATATATTTTGTGTATTTTTTTAGGTTGATTTCCTTAAGTTTTTTCCGTCAAATTGAATATATTTTGTGTATTTGTTTAGGTTGATTTCCTTAAGTTTAATCCAATTTAGAGAATTGTTATGGATTGTCAATTGATTATTTTTTTTTTTTTAATAATGTTAGTTTGATTGTTTAGAAATTATATAAGAAATTGAGCTTTCATGTCTAATTAAGTAAGAAATTAATTGTTTCTAAAAAAAAAAAAAAAAAGTAAGAAATTAATTTTTTTAGTTTTGCAGTAACTCTTAATCTATGAATCTGTGATTGATGTTTGGAAAGATTAATTTACGTACTACTTATGTAGGTCGGTTAATTATGTGTTTTCGAGGCTTACTCGGGTAACTATGCTTTTTTTTTTTTTTTTTGGTAAATAACTAAATACTCGGTTAACTATGTTATTATTTCCTATATATATATATTGTATACTATATAATAAAATTTGGTCTTAGACGTCATAGTTGCGCCAAGTGGCTTCATCAAATTGCAGAAATTTTTATAGAATTTTAGATTTTGAAAAAAAAAATATATATATATATATATATATATATTGTAGGGTCAATTTTTTGTAGCCCAAGCCCACGTGATATGGAGTATGAGCTCAATGAACCCAAGACAATAAATTTATAGAGCGTGGGTGAAAGAACTGGGCCGGATATGAATTAAACAAGAGTTGGTTATGGTATTTGCGAACAATCTAACATGCAATCACGTAAAAACAATGGTAGACCTAATGTCCGAAGAGGAATTTTATTGAATGAAATTAGGTTACAAGTTCCAGAGCTACAGTAAAGCTATTTTTTGTTCTTCTTTCTCCTTTTTCAACCCCCTTCTATCAGGAGCTCTCCTTCTTTATATATTCTCTTTCCTAATCATCCCAATCGTCCACTTGTCCTCCATCTGCTTACATACTTGAGTATAGGTCACATCAAGCATCTTCTCTGGCTTTTTGGGAGTGGCGGTAGTTGAGGTTGCACTGTTCAGGGGTCTTCTCCACATAAATGCGGCCAGAAAAGTTGCTGCAGGGCATTAAATACAGTGGTAGCAGCTTTTCCTTAAAATATTTCTTCATCCTTATCATCCCCAGGAAAGCCCAAAGCTTATCTTTGTCACCAAGATTGCCAGGAAGGGCATTTGGGCTTTCTGTACGTTTATTTAATCAGAACTATTCGTATCCAAGGAGTAAAACCTCCTCGGACAAAGGGTGACCTCTTCGGATTGTACTCTTCCGCCCTCTCTGGGTTTGTTAGCCTCAGGTGAACTCTATCCCAACCCGTTACTACTTTTCGGACACAAAATAATCTCAAAAACAGGGCCCCAGGCCCAATTGGTAGATCTGGGCTTTTACCCCCCACATATATATATATATATATATATATATATAGTTTTTCTTCTCCTATAATTTCTAATTTGATAAAAGTTTTAATTAGATTACAATCTAAATTCTTCATCTAATCCATCTAATCCTCTTTTTTTTTTTTTTACGTTTGTATTACAAAAAATATCACTTTCATTGGGAGGATATACACATGGGAGGAATTGATAATAAATTCATTATCTTTTTTTTTTCAAATATATATATTTTTAATTTATTTTTTTGGATAAATATCAAATTTTTGGACTAAAAAAAAAAAAAAGCTAATAACAATATGGTTTTACGGTATAATAGAAAAGAAAAAAAAAAAATTGTAACTAAAGTTAACAACTTGAATTTTAAGGTATTTGATTTTAAATAAATTCCTTCTTTTTTTGCTTATATCAATTTCATCACAACTTTCATTGGGAGGATATACACAAGGGGAGGAACTAATAATAAATTTTTTATCTATTTTTTTTGAAATATATATTTTTAATTTAATTTTTTTGGATAAATATCAAATTATTTGATAAATAAAAGCTAATAACGTTCATTAAGAACATGATTTTTATGGTATAACAGAAAATAAAAATTTTTTAATTAACGTTAACAACTTGATTTTTATGGTATTGGATTTTAATTTAAATTTCTTCTTTTTTTGCTTATATCAACTTCTTCATAACTTAAAATTATTGTTTTAAATAGAAACAACTTTGTAAGGACTAGGTTTGAGCGCTCTTGCTGTTGGATGATTGGACTTAAGCCCAACTAGCCCAATACAATAAATTTGTAGAGAATGAGTTTAAGAATGACAGGTCACAATCTGAATGACCCCTTGTGATAAACCCTAATTGATTAATTAATTAGCCAAGTTGTTAATTAACCAATTAAGCATGCAATTTTGTGGAAGCACAAACAAATCACCAAATACTAAATATGCAGCGGAAAATAAATAACACGGTGATTTGTTTACGAATGGGGAAAACCCTAACGGCAAAAACCCCACCGGGTGATTTTCAGGTCACCACTCCCGAAACTCCACTATTATCAAATCAAGCGGTTACAAGAAAGGAATCTCAAGTACCTTACCAACCTACAGTTGAACCCTTACCCCAATACCCAATTGGACTTGATCTGTAGTGACAATTTCCACCTTTGATGCACGGCTCCCAAGTACGTGACTAACCAATGCGCGGATCCCAGTACGCGACTTCAGAAACACCAACTTGAGGAAGAAAGGTTGGCTGCAAAGTTCTTCAGTTCATCCACGTGATGAATAGCAGGAAGATGCTTGGTTACAAAACCCTATGGTGCAAAGACACAGCAACTTCTTGATGGAAGATGAACTAGGTCAAGAACTTCGTCTGTTGAGCACAATTTGCATAAACAGAGATTGCTCAATGATAATACAACTTGTGTCACCCAAAACGGCTCTTAAAATAATCCTTTTATATGTTTAGGGTTAAAAGAAAAGAAGTCCCAAAAACATATTCACGGATCCCAAGAAAATCAGATTTGGAATTCTGACTTTTTAAATCTCGACAGATAGCAGGTGTCGAGGTAGCTATCGAGAGGTGTCGAGCTTTAAAAATTCTGCACTTCAACTTGCTTTCTCTTGGACAGACTTGATGACTTCAATACTTGACTTTGAAACATTGTTTCTTAAAGTATTAAAAACACCTAGATCTACCCAATTACAAGTAGAGTGCGTTTTGTCAAAGGATTAGCCAATTTACATAAATAAGTAAGACATATGTTCTTAGTATGTGAAACACATATGTCCTAACAAAGAACTAGACTTTAGTGAGGATTACAACAACTAAACATGGTTATGAGAAGACTGAATAGTGAAGAGATAGGTTTAGAGCGTGAAATTCTATCCTCGGCACTCAACAGAGGAACTTGAAGTTCTTATTACTTTTCCAAATGTTTGGTTACAGAAGTTCCTAAGATGATACGAATTACTACAATGTTTTCTGCCTCTCCCTCCTCCTTTCATTCTGGAGGACTTCTTACATTATATACTCCCTTTCAGTTGATCTTAGCCCTCCATCTATTGATCATGTAGGTTGCTACTTGAGTGCTTGTCCCATCAGCCACCATCCTCAGCTTTCTGTAAGCTGCAGCAACTTAGACAATACTGTTCAGGGGTCATTTCTTCATTAATGCGGCCAGAATGTTAGTTACTGGCATTTAATGTGGAGGTGACAATTTCTCCTAGAATTGCTCCTCCACCATGCTTCCATGGCTTACCCATTGTACTTGCCTCTTTCTTGGGATGCTCTGGGAGATTGCCTTTGATGGCGTGTTACTCTTCCCTTTCATGATCTTGGCTGGTCGAGGACAAGATCATCCTCGGCGATGTTCCCTAGCCTCTTGGGCATTCTTCCTTCATCCTTGGACATTTCTACCTCCTCGACATGGGCCTTTGGGCCCATTATGAAGTAGGCTGGGATCGCCAAATTCCTAGGCCCCACAATAGCCCCTCAAAATTCTGCTTTTTGGCTCCTCGAATGGAGAGGAGGATTTTAATGTCCTCGAGCCTACATTTTGGCATGTCAAGTCTTGTCTTCCATCAGTGCCTGAGTCTTTTCACCTGTCTAGGGCATGTTTCTGATGCTTCAGTATACAGAACGCGCCCTCATTAAATTCTAGAGGCTTTATGTTTCCTCACGCATAACGATGCGATGATAATTCGACGGTGGGGATATTTCTGACTTTATGGGCGGGAAAACCCATACAGTTATTTTTAGCTGAAGGTATAAATACCCATTTAAATCGGTTGGCCCCTTTACTTTCACATTCAAGAGTTCTTGTATACATATCCTGAGTCCAGCCAAATCTCCAACCACACTAACGCCTCTTTTCAACACGAAAAGCTTGTAGGAGGAGCTTTTCCTCACTTCTGTAAGTTTTCTTTTCTCTTTCTGACTCAAGCTTTCTTTCTTCTTTTTGTCTTTCCCCAAGATAGGTAGGTTCAAGAAGTTGGTCAAGTTTGAAGAGGCGATGGAGAAGTTCTGCAGAATATAGGATACCCAATAATGTAGGTTTAAGATACTGTGAGGAAGGGGAGGGGTACTTTAGAAGGCAGGAGGGTGAAGTAGTGATTCCTATAATCGCCTTCCTAGAAGGTGGTATGAGAATCCCCATGGGTCTGGTGATGAGGGACTACCTCAAGCACTTTCGGCTAGCCCCCACCCAATGCGTCGTCAATGTTTTTAGGATTCTAGGGTGTGTGGACGCTTTGAACGAGAAGATGGGGTTGAGGTTGACCCATTATGATGTGAACTGGTGCTACAACCTCCAACATCTGAAGGGTAAGTCCTACTACATGAAGACGAGGGAGGACAGGGTGCGGCTTATTCAATGCCTCCTTGGGTCCAGGAAGGGGTTAGATAAGGACTTCCTCATCGTGTCCGGGGAATGGCACGACGACCTCCATTGCCCAACAGTGGAAGGGACTCCAGGTGCGGCACTTAGAGTAGGAGTGGGCTAGATTCTCCATGTTATTGCGGTTTACATTGTTTAGTTGCTAATGTAGGAGTGTTTTCTTGTTTGCAGATCTGCACGCCTTCAAATGACACTTCCACTTGATCAAGAAGGAAGATTTGTGGACCGTTCTTAGGGCTGAGATCTTTGCAAACGAAACCGACAACCAAGTTAGAGCCGCTCATAAGATCCTTGGATACGATCCCATTCAAAAATCATTCTCGGCTCCAAAGTACGTAATCAGAGCCAAAGATCCTTGGCTTCACAAAATCACTGTAGCCAAGCACGGGTTCTTGCTTCCTGAGGGATCTCCTGTTCCGGAGGGCATTCCATTGGTAGGCCCTTCTTCACTTCACCAAGCTGCAAAGGCTGAGGGAGGAAGATTAGAAGAAGAATAAGAAGTTGCTAACTTGGGCCCATTCGAGAAAGAATTTAGAGCTTTCAACAAAGTTTTTCTGTCCGAGGACCCCTCTGGTGATTTAGGTGATCCCCATTTGACTGAAGTAGACTTTTTATCAGCAGAAACTTCTCTTCAGGCCGATATGGGTTTTAAGAGACAACCCCAGACCAGCCTGCTGGATCTGATTGAGGGCCAACCAAGGAAGGATGCGCCAGGGAGGTCTCAGTCCAAGCTTCCTCCCCCTCCACCCAAGTCTCAGCCTGCACAGACCAGGCCCTTTGCCCAATCCAAGCTTCCACCTCCTCCCCCTCAGCCAAGTTTGCCACTAAGGCTTGAGCCCTCCGACCCAAAACAAAAGAAGGATAAAGGCAAATGGCCTGTGGGAGCAGACAAATCCCGTTCCTCTTAGGAGGAGGATGAAGCTCGGCGACCCTCTAAGCAGCAAAAGACTAGGCACCAAGGCCAAGGAAAGGAGGTGGCCCTGTAAGCTGAGGCCCAGGCTTGGCTCCCCACCCCAATGCTTCATGGGGAGCCTCTGATGGATACTGCTTCCCTTAGGGACTTCAGAAGGGGAGAAGGCACCTATGTGGCGGATGCTCTGGAGAGGTCCCTGCTGCTCCTCGCTGACATGGCTGAGCTGGGGAGCTACAAGAGGCAGGAGGTTTTCCTTAACCTCAAGAGGTACCTGGGCATGGTAAGTTTTCCAAAATTTACGACTCAGTTAATTTTTCCTTTTTGGTTTCTAACCTACGGTGTGCTCGTTTCGATTGGCAGGCTGTCCAGGCCACATATAGGCTGGAAGAAGAGGCCAATGGCCAAAGCAGGGCCCTGGATACTAAGCGTGATAAACGTCTAGACGCTACTCGGACCCTTAAGATCTCCGAGGCTGACCTCGAGAAGGCCATGGAGGATCTCAAGGAGATGACTAGGGCCAGGGACAACGTTGAGGCAGGCCTGACAGGCACTTAAAGGTAGGCCCAGGACCAAACGAGGTGCTTGCTTGAGGCAGAGGAACAACTAAAGATTGCCAAGGAGCAGATCGCTGATCTGAAACAGAAGATGGCCGAGGTTGAGGGGGCCAAGAATGTTGCTGAATGGGCCAGGGAAGAGGCTCTGAGGGCCAAGGAGGAGGCAGAGTTTGCCAAGTCCGAGGCTCAATTTTCTAAGGAAAAAGCCGAGGAGGAAACCTTTGCCTTGGGGGTGGCTAAGACCCAGGCAGCCCTTAAAGCTCAAGTCTCTAAGGTATGCAGGTTCTACTATTCCCAGGTTTGGAATGAGGCCCTCAGACAAGCTGGAATTGAGGCCTCATCTGACCTGTGGAGGGTGGAGAATGTGTACTACCCATTGGCCATCCGTGAGGCTGCCCCACCTAACCCTGAGGCTGAGGTGGTCTCTAAGGAAGTTGGTACTGCTCCAAGTGAGGACGTTCTGGCTGCTGCCACTTCTGAGGATCCTACCAAGGAAGCTGATCCCCTTGGGGTAACCGAAACAAACAAAGGCCCTAACGAGGGAGCACCCCAGGAGGCTGCAAACCCCTCATCTAACGCCCAGGCCCTTCTCGCCGAGGAGATAGCCCTCTCTACGGTGCCTCTGCAGGCTGTTCCTCCAAGTCAGAGCCCCGAGGACCTCGAGGCTACCACAGACCAGCCTCCCAAGGGGGGAAAGAAAATAAAGTTGAAGAAATAGGCCATTTAGGCTAGCCTCTTATTGTATTTTGTATTATGTTTATTTTTCTCTCTCTGTTTTTTTTTTTTTTTTTTTTTAAACATTGTAAGGTAATCCCTACCATGTAATTTCTATGAACTTAATGAAGTGCAGGTTTTATTTCCCTTACTTATCTCATTTATCTTTTCCACTTGTACAATCATAACTCTAATTGTTCCTCGGCTGATCGCATCAATAATTATAATAACGTAAAGCTGTTTATGCAAATGGAAACGTATCCCCTTTTTGTTTTTGATTTAGAACCAGAATAGATCAAAGTCAGTAGATCTTTCGGTTCTTTAACAGACATTCAAACTTATGTAGAACAACCCTTCAAGTAGTTAACTAAATTAGGCTAGCTCACTCATAGACTTTGCTTGATACTTAGGCAAATTCTGTACAGAGTTAATTTTACCAAAGCAGATGATCCCAGGACCATGCACAGCTCAGGTTTTGCCTAACATATAGGCTTTTCTTGAAGTGGTTAGTTTCCCCATATGTTTGGGTCCGAGAACCATGCAAGACCTTGGTTTTATCTAACACTTAGATTTTTCTTGAAGTAATTAGTTTTCTCATAGGTTTGAGTCCGAGGACCATGCAAGACCTTGGTTCTGTCTAACACTTAGATTTTTCTTGAAGTAGTTAGTTTTCCCATAGGTTTGAGTCCGAGGACCATGCAAGACCTTGGTTCTATCTAACACTTAGGTTTTCTTGAAGTAGTTAGTTTCCTCATAGGTTTAAGTCCAACGACCATGCAAGACCTTGGTTCTGTCTAACACTTAGATTTTTCTTGAAGTAGTTAGGTTCCCCATAGGTTTAAGTCCGAGGACCATGCAAGACTTTGGTTTTGTCTAACACTTAGATTTTTCTTGAAGTAGTTAGTTTCCCCATAGGTTTGAGTCCGAGGACCATGCAAGACCTTGGTTCTGTCTAACACTTAGATTTTCTTGAAATAGTTAGTTTTCCCATAGGTTTGAGTACGAGGACCATGCAAGACCTTGGTTCTATATAACATTTATGTGGCCACCCAAACACGAGACATATAATCATAACAGACTTAGAATTTGAATTAACAGAAATGCTTTTATTAATAATAATACCTTTGCAGGTTATTTAAATTCCATGGACGAGGTACAGGTTTTTCATCTAAGTCTTCTAAGTAGTATGCCCCTACCCCTGCTACTGAAGTAATTCGGTATGGTCCTTCTCAATTAGGCCCCAGCATTCCTTAAGAGGGATTATTGGCAGCACCCACAACTTTCCTCAATACCAAGTCCCCAGGTGCTAGTGGTCTCAGTTTCATATTGGCATCATACCCCCACTTGAGCTTCTGATAGTAGTGGGCCAACTTGATCATTGCATTTTCCCTTCGTTCCTTAATTAGATCTAAGTTCTGCCCCAGTAGTTCATCATTGTTGCTTAAAGTGAAGGAACTCATCCTCAACATTGGGAAGTTTACCTCCAGAGGGATGACGGCCTCGGCCCCATAGGTCATGGCGAAAGGGGTTTTCCCTGTTAACCGCCGTGGTGTAGTTTGATAAGTCTATAGGACGTGTGGCAGCTCTTCTACCGATCTCCCTTGGCGTCATCCAGTCTCTTCTTAAGCCCATTAACTATGACCTTGTTGACAGCCTCGGCCTGTCCATTTCCCTGAGGGTAAGCTGGAGTTGAGTACCTGTTTGTGATCCCTAGTTCGCAATAGTATCTTCTGAAAGCTTTGCTGTCAAATTGGAGTCTGTTATCTAAAATGAGGATATGAGGTACCTCGAATTGTGTAACGATGTTTCTCCAAATGAATTTTTTAGCATCCACATCCCTGATGTTGGCCAATGGCTCTACCTCAACCCATTGGTGAAATAATCTGTGCCGACCAGTAGATATCTTTTATTTCTTGTCGCCTTAGGGAAAGGGCCTACAATATCCAGCCCCTATTGGGCAAACGGCCATGGACTGGATAGGGGATTAAGGACCCCAGCTGGTTGATGAATATTTGGGGCGAACCTTTGGCATTGGTCACATTTCTTAGCGTATTCCAAGGCATCCTTTTGCATCCCCAGCCACCAATATCCCTGGGTAATGGCTCGGTGTGACAGAGATCTTCCCCCTGTGTAGCTCCCACAGATCCCTTCATGTAACTCCTCAAGCAGTAATTCTGATGCCTCAAGGCGAATACACAACAAATATGGCCCAGAATAGGAGCGCTTATACAATTTGTGGTCCTCGGACAGCCAGAACCGAGGAGCGTTTCTTCGTACCCTCTTAGCCTCTGACTTCTCCTTGGACAGAACATCATCCTTGAGGAATCTCACTATAGGGTCCATTCAACTGGGACCCACTTGAGCTTGGTGGATATGAACCATGCCTTTTACCACCTCATTTTCTATTTCCAGATGCTCAACAAGTATAACCCGAGGTAGATCTCCAGCCGAGGACGTAGCAAGCGTGGCCAATGAGTCTGCATGGGTGTTTCCACTTCTAGGGACATGTGATAAGCTGAAAAGAACGAAGTCTGACTGCAAACGTTTGACCTGGCTTAAATACTCCTGCATCCTCTCATCTCTGGCTTCCAGCTCTCCATTTACCTGGCCCACCACTAGTCTCAAATCCGAGAACATCTCTACTGTTTTTCCTCCCATTTTTTGCACCATGACCATCCCTTGTAACAAGGCCTCATACTCGATCTCATTATTTGTGGCCAAGAACCCAAGTCTTAGGGATTTCTCTATGACAGACTTCTTAGGGGATATTAGGACTAACCCCACTTCAGACCCCCTCTAATTTGTGGCGCCATCAATGTACACTTTCCAACATGGGGGCCCTAGTATAGAGATAGCCCCAACTGATTTTCCATCCATGCTTTGCTTTTCTGCTACTGTTTCTACTGGGGGCTCAGTAAATTCGACCACCAAGTCAACCAGGACCTAGCTCTTTATAGAGGTCCGAGGCAGGTACTTGATGTCAAAAACCCCTAGAATTGTGTTCCATTTGGCGATCCTTCCCATGTAATCAACAGTCTAGAGTACAGATTTCAAGGGTAGTTAGGTTAGAACAACCACTGTGTGAGTTTGGAAATAATGGGGAAGCTTTCGCATAGCGTGAACTATAACTAGTATGGCCTTTTCTAAGGGTAGGTACTTGACCTCAGCTTCATGCAGTGACTTGCTAACGTAATAGACTAGCTTTTGAATGCCATTGTCGTCCCGTATCAGCACCAGGCTCACAGCATGAAGTGCCACATCAATGTATGCGTATAAGACTTCGTTGGCCTCAGGATTGGACATGATAGGTGGCCGAGATAGGTATTCCTTGAGTTGCTCGAAGGCCACGACACAATCCTCGGACCACTTAAATCTTTTCCACTTGTTGATCAGGAGATAGAAAGGCCTGCACTGGTCAGCCAACCTGGAAATGAATCGATTCAGGGCCGCAATCATTCCAGTGAGCTTCTGGACCTCTTTGGGGTTTTGCGGAGGCTTTAGATTATGAATAGCCTTGATTTGGTCAGGATCAACCTCAATCCCTCTGTAGGTAATAATGTAGCCTAAAAACTTGCTAGATCCCACGCCAAATGAGCATTTGGAGGCATTTAGACGCAGTTTATACTTCCTCAGGACATTAAAGATGCAGTCGAGGTCTCCTAAATGCTCGGACACCATTTTACTCTTCACCACCATATCATCAACGTAGATTTCGATGTTTTTGCCCAACAACGGCTCGAACATTCTCGTCATCATCCTTTGATAGGTGGACCCTGCGTTCTTCAGGCCGAACAACATCACCTTGTAGTGGTAGTTCCCAACAGGTGTTACGAAGGCTGTCTTCTCCTGATCCTCCAAGGCTACTGGTATTTGGTGATATCCCTGAAAGGCATCTAAGAAGCTCATCCGAGGGTGTCCCGCAGTTGCATCCACCAGCTAGTTTATCCGCGGTATGGGAAACAGGTCTTTTGGGCACGCCTTGTTTAGGTCCGTGAAGTCTACACAAACCCTCCACTTTTCGCTTTTCCTTTTGACCACCACAGTGTTGGCCAACCACTCGGGGTAAAATACCTCCTTGATAGCCCCTGCACGCTTAAGCTTCCTCACCTCTTCCCTGATCACATCAGCATGCTCTCTTGATGGGCATCGAGGTGGCTGCTTCTTGGGAGTAATGGATATATTGACATTGAGATGGTGGCAGATGAAGGCTGGATTAATCCCTGGGGCATCACAGGCATCTCATGCAAATACATCAATATTTCTTTTGAGGAATTCAATCAACTCTTCCTTCTCCTAAAGGGGCAGCTGAGCCTCGACCTAAAAGAACTTCTCCAGGTCATCACCAATAACCACCTTCTCTAGATCCTCTCATTTTTCATCCTCAGCAGCTGCCTCAGGTTGCGCCACCGGGGTCCTTGATTGCTATAAGCTCTTTTCAGCAGAGGCCCAGGGCTCAGCATCGAGCCGATGTGAAACAGCAACCACCATGCATTGCCTTGCCGTGGATTGGCAACCACAGATTTCGAGAACCTCGTCCCCTGACAGAAATTTCACCTTCTGATGCAAGGAAGAGGCGACAGCCCCCAAGATATGGAGCCAGGGCCTGCCGACGATGGCAGTGTACGAAGAGTAGGTGTCCACTATGATAAAGTTCACCTCTACTATCTTTGGGCCAGTCTGGATGGGTAGCCTAATCATGCCTTTTGGAATAACAAGCTTCCCGTTGAAGCTCATCAAGGGAGAGTCATAGGGCGTCAAGTCTTCCAATCTCAACTTCAGCCCCTTGTAGAGGTCGGGGTACATGATCTCGGCCCCACTGTCGTCATCCACCATCACCCTTTTCACGTCGTAGTCCTCGATTCTAAAGGTGATTACCAGCGCATCATCATAGGGCTGGGTGGTCTCAATCTTGTCTTCCTCTAAAAGGCTCAAGGTTGGGTGGAAACTCCTTCTGGCCCTTTTCGGCTCTAGCCGTGACTCCTTGACAGGTAGCTGAGTGACAGATAACACTCGTGAAAGGCACGTGCCTGTTCTTCCTGGTGCGGCCAAGATTACATTGATCATCCCTGCGGGTGGCCTCAGTGCAGTATCTCTCTGGGGCTCCTAATGGGTCTGGCCTTGATGACCACTGGAATGATGCAGGAGGTGCTTCAGCTTTCCTTCTCGAACTAGCTGGTCCAGATGGTTCCAGAGGTTCTGCAGTCCTCCGTGGTATGTCCCTGGTCCTGGCGGTATTGGCAGTAAAGATTCTGATTACGCTTCTCGAGCTCTTCCGTCATCTTGTTCGGCCACCTAAAGTATGGCTCGTTCTTGATTTTCTCCAACACTCGATGCACCGGTTCTCGGAATACAGTGTTGACAGTTTGTGTGTTGGTTGCTCCAGATTGCCCTGCGAAATCTCTCATCGGGCGGTTGCTGTTAAATTGGTCCGACCTGAAATCCCTCCTTTCTTGAAGGATAACCTTCTCCTTTCCCTTATCTTGCAACTGGTCTTCCTCTACTCATTTGTATTTATCGATCCGATCCATCAGCTGGCGCATACTGGTGGCAGCTTGCCAGTTAGGGACTTCCTTAAGCCGTGCCCAGCTGGGAGACTATTTTTAAAGGTGCTGACGGCTACGTCATCAAAATTGACATCCAATTCATTGCACATCTCCCAATATTTATCCGCGTAGGCCTTTAGAGTTTCTCCATCATGCATGGATAAGGACAATAATGCACTCAAGGGCCGAAGAGCTCTGTTGTTGGTAACAAAGCAGGAGCCGAAGGCTTGAGTTAGCTGCCTGTACGAACCTATGGATTTCGTTTTCAAACCATTGAACCACCTCATCGCCACTGGTCCCAAGTTAGATGCGAAGACCTTGCACATCAGCGCCTCATTCTGAGAGTGGACAGCCATCCTTTGATTGAACTGGCTTACGTGCTCCACAGGGTCTGTTCTGTTGTTATAAATGGTGAAAGTTGGCTGCTGGAATCGCTGAGGGAGCGTAGCCTCTTCTATGTGGCGTGTGAAAGGCGACTTGGAGAGTTGATCCAGCGCCCTGCTCATGGCATCATTTCCTAAGCCCCTTAGAGATGGGCTGTTATGTTTACGCCTCTGGTAGTGCTCTTCCTCATGAGAGAAGGTCTCGCTTGGAGGAGTTCTCAATCTTGGCCTATAGTCATCGTCACTTTCATCCTCAGAGGGCATGTCAGGGCTAGAAAGAGGTCGCCTTTGTCGTGCAAGGCGTAGCCTTCTCTTTAAGTCATCTATCTCCCGCTGCATGGCCAGCTTGTCATCTTGCCTCTAGGATACGTGACTCTTAATCTATTCTGATTGCATGGCCTGGTTGTTATTTTGTCTCTGAAGCACGTGACTACCCCCACGAGAGTGGCTTCCACTGGTCTGTGTGGTGTGCACACTTCCTTCTTGAAACCTTCCATTCTCTTCATTTTGGTCACGCTTGGGGTTGGGAGAGTTGCCCCGTTGTTGGGACCTAGCCGGTTCAAGTTAATGGGTGCCTGATTGATGAGGGCCTGATCCTACCATGCTTGACCGTTGCACTCACTAACGCACAAGTTTTCCCCACAGGCGATGCCAATTGTAGGGACTGGGTTTGAGTGCTCCTGTTGTTGGATGATTGGACTCAAGCCCAACTAGCACAATACAATGAATTTGTAGAGAATGAGTTTAAAAACTAGGCTTAGTGAGGATTACAACAACTAAACATGGTTATGAGAAGATTGAATAGTGAAGAGATAGGTTTAGAGCGTGAAATTCTGTCCTCGGCACTCAACAGAGGAACTTGAAGTTCTTATTACTTTTCTAAATGTCTGGTTACAGAAGTTCCTATGATGATACGAATTACTACAATGTTTTCTGCCTCACCCTCCTCCTTTCATTATGGAGGACTTCTTACATTATATACTCCCTTTCAGTTGATCTTAGCCCTCCATCTGTTGATCATGTAGGTTGCTACTCGAGTGCTTGTCCCATCAGCCACCTTCCTCAACTTTCTGTGAGCTGCAGCAACTTAGACAACACTGTTCAGGGGTCATTTCCTTGTTAATGTAGCTAGAATGTTAGTATGGGCATTTAATGTGGAGGTGACAGTTCCTCCTAGAATTGCTCCTCCACCATGCTTCCTTGGCTTACCCATTGTACTTGCCTTTTTCTTGGGATGCTCTGGGAGATTGCCTTTGGTGGCGTGTTGCTCTTCCCTTTAGTGATCTCGGCTGGCCAAGGATAGGATCGTCCTCGGCGATGTTCCCTGGCCTCTTGGGCTTTCTTCCTTCATCCTCGGACATTTCTACCTCCTCGTCGTGGATCTTTGGGCCCATTGTGAAGTGGGCTGGGATTGCCAAATTCCTAGGCCCCACAAACTTTTTATCAACTTTTGTTTTTTGGTTGAAGTTCATAGTGATTGAAATTTTGTTTATTGGATAAATATAAGAATTATTATGGATAATAGTTTTATCATACCTTAACTCTCATCTTTAGATTTTCAAGTCACTATAAATAATAAGGCCAGATTCACGATTTTCTTTTTTATTAATATTTTGTACTTCCAAGTACCAATCTTTTTTAGGGTTATTTGTTATTTGTTTAATTTTGTTTGTATTTTTATTCTTTTTTTTTTTTTTCAAGGAGAGGTTTCGATGAACTTGATCAAACAATACTCTTGGTATTGAGTTTTTCTCAAAATAATTTCTTGAAGTTTATATCTACATATTTTGTTTTGATAGGGTGAAAGTAGGTGCCTCCTACCTCACTTTCAAAGACAAAAATTAAATTATTATGTAAGTTTATCGACTTTTATTTTTCAATATTTAGTAATTTGGGTTGTTCATAATTCATAATTATTACATTGAGGTTACTACTTAAATATGCTTTCAATTTTTTTTTTTTTAATTATTGAATTCAAGGTTTTTCATTTAAATATGCACTTGAGCTTGAATTATGCAAACTCCCTTTATATTTTTTAGGCATCTCCTTTCATATTAGTTGCATAGTTCTCTACCATATTCCATTTCATTAATTAATTTTGGACTTATATATGATTTTATTTATTTATAAAAACTTAATCTTACACAATATGCATTCATTATATAACTTAAAGTAAAAGGTTACTTTGTTTATAAAAAAAATAGAGTAAAAGATTACTTTATTTTTATTATCTATTTAATTTTAATTAAAATAATTTCTTTTAATTAATTTACACATCATTCTTGATTAAGCCGTGCATCGCACGGGCATAATATTAGTGAAATTATAATTCTAAAATAAAGTTTAGGGATAATTTGTGTTAGGATATAAGTATAATTTGGAAAATTTTGTATACGTAATAAATTAGTTAGGTTAAGAATGCGATTTTATGAAAATTTGCTTGAGCGACTTTAGGACTCGCACGATTAATTATTTAAGTTATGAAAAACATTACTGAACTATAGCTCATGCGAATTTGTGGGAGAGATAGACTTTTGAGTTTTGAGTCTTGACCAATCTTAAATATCCATTGAACCTAAACCTCAACTTATATATAAATCCTCCTTCATGCACAATTTTTAGAGAGAAGGTAACCATCCCATGTTCCTTGAGAGAGACTAAGGGCCCATTTGGTAAGAGATTTTTAGTAACGTTGTTTGTAATTTTTGAAAATACGTATGAGTGAAAAAGTGTGTGAAAATACGTGTAATATTGTTTAAACACTGAAAACTATTGTTTAAACAATGGTAACAAATAGACCCTAAATGTTGTAAGAAAATTTTGTTAAAACCTTGGGCAAGAGTATTTCACTCAACTCACAACTACTAGTGAGCTCATTGATGTTGATGTGGACAAGTTCATTTGTGGATGAAGACCTATGAAAAATGGCCAGAGTTTTGAAGCCCCAAAGGCAAAAGTCTAATGAGTTGTTTACTGGAGTTATAATTCTGTCTAATCTATAAAATTATTATAAGCATAAACTGATTGTAACAACTATTCACTAATTCGTTAACTTGGGTCAACCTAGTTTTTTCAATTTATTAACTAGCTTCATTAAAAAATCAAGTTATTAACATTTTAGAGTCAATTCTAACTCTAAAACCCAAAATACATCAAAGTACGAAGCTTTTCATGCTCAATTGCTTTAAATCATTACATATTTTAAAAATCCATAACTTAAAAAATGTGCAAGTTGCAAACCCAAATCAGTTATAAGAAGAGCCAACTCTCAGTGTCTTATTGGTCCAGTGATTAAGCTGTTACTTAGTGGAGTTAGTTAGCATTAGTGGAGTCTGTTAATATGTTTCTCCTTCCTTCTTGCATCTCTCTGATATTGTATAAATAGGTAGAGTAGATATTTATTTTGTAAGCTCTTTCATTTTTTTCTTTTTTGTTGGTTCAATAAGAAAATCCTTTTATTGAGAGAGCTGCTATACTTTTTGCATCAGGTAACATCGAGCATTAGTTTGTGATTGATGAAGCATGAATTCGTCAGTCAATGTATGTAAACAAAAATGATCTCCGGCTTCCTGCAAGTATGTATTCTCGAGTGTGGTCGCCGGTGTGGTGCCTACCACAACGTCTCCAATGCCAAAGTCAATATCGGAAGCTATTTAAGAATGAGCAATATAATGTATCAAAATCAAAGAAATCTCACAGTATCTATCTCAAAGTGTTCATACCTTCTTCTTGGCCATGTGGGGGCTTTATATATGTTGCTGTAGCCTCTAGCCGTTGGGCAATTATGGTGGTTCTTAATACCCCTCTAGGTAACGTTTTCTGGCCTCATCATGTTGCTTTAATTTTATCCCAACGGTTTGTACAACTGGTTTTGTAATCGTCCAGGGTGTTTATTGGCGGCATTGAATGAGATGTTTAACCTCGTCAGTGAAGTGGTTACTCGTCAGTGCGGGCCTGTCTCGTCGGCCCAGTTTATCTCGTCTATGCTTGATTTCGTCAATCCCATCAATGATCATATACTAACAATTTTTCCCCCCCTGAAATGCATTATTGATCATGCATGAATAATCTTGGACCACATTCAATATAATTATAACCTGTTAATATATGATATATATGGGTAATTATACAATACTCTTGGGGTACCATAAATGCATACCCTCATCTCACATAATTGTGAGTCTCACTAATTAAATACATGGTAAGATCCACAATTCTTGTGAGAGAGGGGAGTACGTATTTATGGTACTTTCGAAATATACAATAATTTTCCTTCATATATTATAACCACCTCATGTTACTTGAGCCAATATTTTTATTCCAGCGTCTTTTTCAATCCCTTGAAATTGTCCCTAAGGACTTACCAAAAGTTTATTGAATGAGTTTTGCATGTCCAAAAATTAGGGTCTGTTTGGTGAGTTAGTTTGAGTAATGTTGTTTAGGTATTTTTGATATATGTATTGGTAAAAATATGTGTAATATTGTTTAACATGTATAGTTTTGTATTTGAGAATAGCGGCGAAACAAGCCCTTATTTTTGGAGGCTTTTCCCTTGATCTTGACAAGCTCATTGAATGAGCATACCTACCGCATGTGGGCACTATAAATGATTAGATATAACTTTAATTCAATGATCCAGACTGATCGATGATGAGTTTGCAGACACTGTCGAGTGCTAAGTGCAGTCTGCTCAAAGCCAGAAACACACGAGGTGCCAATGCTCCCACGCTTGCATTGCGAATAAGACTATTTCATCCACAATGAACACATGTTCGAATCATCTCATATTGTCAGTACATTGGACGTGGTGTTAATAGTGAGTGACGTGATTCGGTGTATATTCTATTCTCTCATTGTCTTTTTAATGCTTATTTTTTATTCTAAAAAAAAATTATTTTTAAAAATTTGATTGTATTCTTGAAAATGCTATCAAAAAAATATTTCTACTATTTTCTCACAATTTCTTATCTCCCAAACACATATATAACGAAAAACATCTCCCAAACACGTATATAATGAAAAAGGAAAACTTTAGGAAAAAAAAAATCATGATCAGGAGGGCCGGTGGTGAACCAAAGACCAAAGAAGTTAGTGGGGATGGTGGCCGTGGCAGGGCCAAAAATTTGTCCTTGGGGGACCAAATATATTATGTACTATATATACTACATATGATAGTGTTAACAAACACAATTCAATGTGCAATACAAGTTTAATACTATTTTATAACTCAATAGTTTTTGTATGGGCACGTTTTAGCGGCCCAAGCCCAATGAGTATGGGGTTGCAGGTTAGTGAGCCTAATGCAATGAATTTGTAGAGAGTGGGTTAAAGAGTTGGGCTCTAGTCAGTGTTATAATGGTCAAATTGGGTTCGTAAGACAATCATGCCAGGAAAATACGTATAAGGTTCAATTTACGTGTGATCCGATGAGGTCAATGTTCTGACAGATTAAGGGCAAGGATTACAAGTGCTATTCTCCCTATTACAGTGTTCTCTTTTAATTCTTCGACCCCCCACCAATGGAGGGTCTTTCTTATTATATAGGTCCCTTCTGGTGATCCTGGCCTTACACCTGTTGAGCATCCGGACCTCCACTTGAGTGCCTGTCCCGTCAGACCCCCTTTAGCCCTTTGTGAATTGCAGTGGCCAAGGAAACACTGTTCAGAGGTTTTCTCCACATAAATGCGGCCAGAAAAGTAGCTACAATGCATTTAATGTGGAGATAACAGCCCTTCCTTTAGATATTCTTATGTCTCCTTCCATCTCGTGGGCTCGTGTGGCGTGCTCCTGACACTGGTGCCCCCATTGAGTTCATTCTTGTTGCTGGAATGTGCAAAGGAATGGTGTTAATCTTTTTCGAGGAGGACTTTCTCCTTGTACCGTCCATTTCTCCTTTCTTATTTATGAGGCGCTAAGCTGGAATGCCCCTCCACCTATTTGTCTCTCCTCGGACTCATCAACAATCTTGGGTAAGGCCCAAGGCCCAATGTACTACCTTTGGGCCTTGTCTTTACAATAACTCCTTAAAACCTGGGTCTTTCCCTCTCATTCGAGGAGAAAAAGTGGGGTTTTGATCTGTAAGAGATAAAACCATTTACTTCTTTGGTTTACACGTGTCAGGATGCCATTTTCCATGCTTCATAACTGCTTCTGGCGCTTCGAGGTCCGCGAATCGTCATTTATTGCTCCAAGTGGTGCCTTGCTCCCCCCATCCAACGGTGAGGCACATATCCTACGATGGATATTTTATCCTAGAATTCTGAGTGGGGTTATTCCCGCTCCGTTTCTCCCCCTATATAAAGCCTTGAGGGGGCTCATTTCCCTCTTTACTTCGTGAATTTTCAGATACTCCAGAGAACTCAGTGCTCCAACTCATAACACATCCTAGATTCCTAAGTCTCCATAACTCCTCCCTTGAGAAAGTTTTAAGGGATCCTTTTTACAGGATCAGTGTTCGCTTTCTTGTTATTGTAAGTCTCTGCCTCTCTGAACTTCATTTCCCTTCTCGGCCAGTCTCCTTAGCCTTTCTAGTTCTTGTCTTTTTCACTTATACTTTCCAGTCATTTCTCCTAGAGTTGTCCAAATGGGTAGATTCGAGAGTTTAGTAGACTCCTCTGCCAAAATAGAAGCCTTTAAACAGAGATTCCACATACCCCAGGAGGTTGGTTTGCGATATTGTTCTCCGGAGCAAAGCGCTACACATAGAGAGACTAGGGAGGTCATTATCCCCATAATAGCCTTCTTAGAAGGAGGGATGACCCTTCATATGGGTAGAATAACCCATGATTACCTTATTAATCATAAGTTGTGCCCCCATCAGTGCGCGCCTAATATGTTTAGGATTCTGGGCTGCGTCGATGCCCTTAACGAGCATTTTAGGTTGGGACTTACATGGCATGACATGGTCCACATGTACGAGTGCCACTCACAAGCTGACGGAGGGTTTTACCTCAAGTCTAGGTCGGCCATTGTCGGGCTTATTTCGTGCCTCCCCAAATCCAACAAAGGGATGAAAGATGACTACCTCATCGCTTCGGGGGCACCGCATGATGGTTGTCACCGCTCGACCCAAGAGAGAGAGACAGGTGGGGTGCCTTAGAGTTAGGTTTTCCAATACGAAACTAAGATTTTTGACCCTACCCATGTCCTTCATTTTGCTTTCTTAGGATAACGGAATTCAGTGCTCTGACTGTGTCTGGTCTTCTGATTATTTTTGCAGATAGGAGGCTAGTTGCTCCTCGACTCAGTCTTATGAACGTCACGGCACTCAACTACTTACTCCGATCGGAGATTTTTGTGAGCGAGGATTGACAACTAAGGGCTGTGCATTTGGACCTAGATTTTGATCCCATCTCCAAGATTTTTCAAGAGGTAGGACACGCCATCTGAGCTGGTGACCATTGGATAAACCGTATTGACGTGTCCAAGCCGGTCTTCTTGGCATAGAACGGCTTCCACCAGTTATACTACCAGGACACCAAATTCCTCCTCCACTCGCAGTACCTTTACAACAGATCCCTCCTACAGTAGCGGTTGCAGAGGAAGAGGGAGTTGCCTCATCGCGTCTATCGTTGGATGAGGAGATAGACCGGTTTCAATTCGAATCAGAGGGGGCACCAAAAAAACCAATGGAGCTCTCGGATTCTGAGATAGAGTCTAACAAACTCTCCACCGCTCGTCTCCTAAAGCCAATCGTTAACCGGGTCGATTTAAGCTCTGAGGAAGGGGTAATGGAGCAGCAAAAGAAAAGATCGAGTTTGAGGGGTTTGATGGCAAGTAGGAATAAGGCGCTTGGGGAAGAAAATAAGGAGAGGGCTCGGTTGGCCGAGAAGCTGAAGGACGTAGAGCATGAGCATTTTAGCACTCTGGTAAGGCTGAAGAACTTTGAGGCCCAGGCCAAGGACCAAAGGAAGTAGCTGTACATAACGGAGATTAACTTGGCCACCCAAAAGCAGTTGGTCCTAGACCTCAGGGCCGAGCAGCAGAGGGTTAGGGATGCAGCAAAGGAGGCAGCCTAGGTGGCCAAGGAAGATGCTGAAACTGCTGCGACCGTGGCCTATGAACACGAGGTGGATGAGACAGAGAAGAGGCTGGCCGAGGAGGTGGCAGAAGTGTGTAGGGACTACTGCACTATGTCCTGGACAGAGACACTCAATAGTGCGGGGGTCCCTGCTGACTCTAACCTGAGAAAGGCTGAGAACGTGTATTTCCCAGAACATATTTGAGAAGTTCCAGCCAATCTCCCTCCGACCACTGCTCTTCCCCTTCCGACTTCTGGGCAAGGCCTTGATGCCCCAGCCCTTGCTGTGGGTACTGAGGTCCCCTTAGCGGAGGCTGGGAAGGGTAAGGAGCCCCTCCCCTTGGCCAAGGGTACCCCTTTTAAGACAACATTCCTATCAAGGACATGGTCTCTTAAGCCAAGGCAGTTGAGTCTAAGGCCATCAATTCCAAGAAGGGAGTTGTTCCTCCGTTGAAGTAGTAGGTGTTTTTTTTTTGGTTTCATTTTGTTGTGTATATTTTGTGCGGTAGTATTGTCATTATTAATTTTGTTGTGGTTCCCACCACCGTATGTAATGATACTACTTTTTGATCATTGAATGGAACTCTCTTTTAATTTCTTATGTTTTCTTTTTTCATACTCTTGGGATCATTTTGTCTTAAACCATTTTATTCGGTGACCAATGGAACTCTCTTTTAATTTCTTATGTTTTCTTTTTTCATACTCTTGGGATCATTTTGTCTTAAACCATTTATTTGGTGACCAGTCTAGCTGTAGCAAATATTAACAGCAATTTGTACTCGGACAAGTAATACAAGAATTTACACTTGGGCAGACAACCCAAGAGTTTTAACTTGGTCAAATAACTGAAAAAATGTTGCCTGTATAGAGCTACTAATTAGAGGATTTGGCTATTACTTAGTAAAAAACGAACAAGTATCATAAACTGTTTGAACGCTTAGGAAAGATGCCAAATTGATAGAGTTTTGATTAAAATACCTTATGAAAAATTTGTAACTTAGTGATAACCTTTCTATATCAGCTGGTCCGAGGACTGCAGGCCTGATAGGGTTTAGATTTAAACACTTATAAAAGATTGCAACAGAGTGTTAACATTCCCACATCAACTGGTTCGAGGACTACAGGCCTGATAGAGTTTTGGTTTAAACACTTATAAAAATTTGTAACTTAGTGTTAACCTTCCCACATCAACTGGTTCGAGGACTTCAGGCCTGATAAAGTTTTGGTTTAATCACTTGTAAAAATTTGTAACTTAGTGCTAACCTTCTCACATCAGCTGGTCTGAGGACTGTAAGCTTGATAGAGTTTTGGTTTAAACACTTAGAAAAATTTGTAACTTAGTGCTAACCTTCTCATATCAGCTGGTCCGAGGACTACAGGCCTGATAGTGTTTTGGTTTAAACACTTAGAAAAATTTGTATCTTAGTGCTAACCTTCCCACATCAGCTGGTCCGAGGACTGCAGGTCTGATAGAATTTTGGTTTAAACACTTAGAAAAGAAGGAAAACCGGAAATGCAATGCCTTTGCACAGCAAATGAATGTTTTCGATAAAGGAGACTTTCATTAACTAGTAATAATACATTTTCAGGTTATTTACATTCCACGGGTGTGGTCTTACATGCTCATCTAAATCCTCTAAAAAATATGCTCCTATGCCGGCCACAGAGGTGATGCGGTATGATCCTTCCTTATTGGGTCCTAGCTTTCCCTATGCTGGATTCTTTGCAGTACCCAAGGCCTCCTCAACGCCAAATCACTAGGTACTAATGGTCTTAGTTTCACTTTGGCGTTATAGCCCTGTTTGAGTTTATGTTGATAATATGCCAATTGAACCATTGCATTTTCCCTCTTTTCTTCAATCAAGTCTAAACTCTTTTCCAGTAGTCTGTTGTTAGTGGTTGGATTGAAGGAGCTGGTCCTCAATGTGGGGAAGCTAGTTTCCAAAGGTATAACAGCCTTAGCCCTGTAAGTCATTGAAAAGAGGGTTTCCTCGGTTGACCTGTGAGGTGTTGTCTGATATGTCCAGAGGACATGCAGCAGCTCCTCTACCCACTTTCCCTTAGCGTCGTCCAGCCCCTTCTTGAGCCCGTTAATTATAACTTTGTTGGTGGCCTTGGCTTGCCCATTTCCTTGAGGGTAGGCTGGGGTAGAATATCTATTTGTAATTCCTAGGTCACAGCTATACTTCCTGAAGGATTTGCTATCGAATTGGAGGCCATTATCCGAGACGAGGGTGTGAGGGACTCCAAACCGTGTGATAATGTTCTTCCATATGAACTTCTTGGCATCCACATCCTTGATGTTTACTAGAGGCTTGGCCTCGACCCACTTAGTAAAATAGTCCGTGCCGACCAACAGGTATCTCTTATTTCTGGCTACTTTGGGGAAAGGGCCTACAATGTCTAAGCCCCATTGAGTGAAGGGCCAAGGGCTGGACACCGGGTTAAGGACTCCCCCTAGCTGGTGTATGTTAGGCGCGAATCTTTGGCATTGGTCGCACTTTTTTAAGTATTCTTGTGCTTCCTTTTGTATACTGGGCCACCAATAGCCTTGAGTGAAGGCTCTGTGCGCCAAAGATCTGCCTCCTGTGTGGCTCCTAGAAATCCCTTCATGTAACTCCTCTAGGAGCAACTCTGTTGCCTTAGTGTGTACACATAGTAGGTATGGCTCAGAATAGGAGCGCTTGTATAATTTCTGGTCCCCGGACAGCTAGAACCGAGGAGCCTTTCTTCGTATCTTCTCTGCTTCTGATCTTTCCTCGGGAAGGGTGTCTTCCTTTAGGAATAGTGCTATGGGGCCCATCCAGCTCTGTCTCACCCTGACATGATGGACATGAATCGTTTTCTCATTCATTCCCGTAGGCTTGCATAGGTCCTCCACGAGGATGACTCGAGGTAAGCCCTGCGCTAAGGACATTGCGAGTGTGGCCAGAGAGTCCGCATAGGTGTTTCTATTTCTGGGGACGTGCAACAGGTGGAAAGACACGAATTCTGACTATCTGTACCTAACCTAGCCCAAGTACTCCTGCATTCTTTCGTCCCTCGCCTCAAACTCTCCTTTCACTTGGCCGACGACTAATCTCAAGTCAGAGAACACCTCTATAGCCTTTCCGCCGATTTTTTGAACCATGGTCATTCCCTCTAGCAAAGCCTCATATTCGGTTTTGTTGTTGATCGCCGAGAAACCCAATCTAAGTGATTTCTCAATAATAATCCCTTCGGGGGATGTTAGCACTAACCCTACTCCGGACCCCTTTTGGTTTGCTGCGCCATCAACGTGAACTTTCCATAATAGGGGGCCCAGCTGGGTGATCGTGCCAACTGATTTTCCATCCATGTGCTGTGCCTTTGTTTCTTCCTCTGATGAGGATTCGGTGAACTTGGCCACTAGATCCGCCAGGACTTGGCCCTTGATGGAGGTGCGGGGCATGTATTTGATGTCAAAAGCCCTTAAGATTGTGGCCCATTTGGCGATCTTCTTAGTATAATCAGCACTTCGAAGCAGGGCTCTGAGCGGAAGCTAAGTTAGGACAACCACAGTGTACGCCTGAAAGTAATGGGGGAGTTTACATGTGGCGTGTACCACTGCCAGGACAGCCTTCTCTTGTGGTAGGTAACGGATCTCGGCTTCATGCAGTGACCTGCTCACATAGTAAACTGGCTTTTGTGTGCCACCATCGACTCATATCAAAACCAAGCTAATAGCATGAGAGGTCACGACGATATAAGCGAATAGGACTTCATCCTCCTCGGGTCTAGACATTATGGGAGGCTGAGAAAGATAATCTTTAAGCTGCTGGAAAGCCGAGACGCATTCTTCGGTCCACTCAAACCCCTTCCACTTATTCAGTAATTGGAAGTAGGGTTGGCATCTTTCTACTGACCGAGAGATAAACTGGTTCAAGGCTGCAGTTATTCTGGTTAGTTTCTGGACTTTTTTGGGATTTTGAGGGGGTTGCAAGTTATTGATTGCTTTGATTTGGTCCGGGTTGACTTCAATTCTCCTATGAGTTACCATGTAGCCCAAAAATTTGCCTGATCCCACTCCAAAGGAACACTTGGAAGCGTTAAGGCGCAGCTTGTACTTTCTCAGAACATCAAAAATGCTTCCGAGGTCTTTCAAGTGTTTGGACACTATCTTGCTTGTGACCACCATATCGTCTATATAGACTTTGATGCTCTTCCCTATCTGTGGCTCGAACATCTTGGCCATCATCCTTTGATAGGTAGCCTCCGCGTTTTTTAGACCAAATGGCATCACCTTGTAATGGTAGTTTCAGGTGAGAGTGATGAAAGTAGTTTTTTCTTGGTCTTCCAGGACGAGTGGTATTTGGTGGTATCCCTAAAAGGCATATAGGAAACTCATCCGAGGATGGCCCACAGTCGCGTCCACCAACTGGTCTATCTTAGGCATAGGGAATGGATCCTTGGGGCAAGCCCTGTTTAGGTCAGTGAAGTCCACATATACTCGTCATTTCCCACTCTTCTTCTTTACCACAATCATATTGGCTAGCCATTCGGGGTAGAACACCTCCTTGATAGCCCCTGCCTGTTTGATCTTCTTCACCTCTTCTCTAACAACATTAGAGTGGTCTCTGGATGAATGCCGAGGAGGCTGCTTCTTGAGAAGATGACAAATAAAGCTTGGGTCTACCCCTGGGGCCTCGTAGGCATCCCAAGTGAACACGTCGACGTTTCTTCTAAGAAATCCCAATAGCTCTTCCTTCTCTAGAGTGGGCATCTGAGACCCTATTTGAAAGAATTTCTCTAAGTCGTCGTTGATAACAACTCTTACCAAGTCTTCGCACTTCGCCTCCTTGGCCGACCCATCGATAGATGGCACTGTGCCTGTTAATTGCTATAAGCCATCTTCAATAGGGGCTAAGGACTCAGCTTCAGGCTAATGTCGGATGATAGCCACCAAGCACTTTCTAGCCACAGATTGGCTCCCAACAATCTCTTCAATCTGTCCCCCTGACGGGTATTTCACTTTCTGATGCAGGGTAGAGGAGACAGCCCTTAGAGCATGAAGCTAGGGCCTTCCGATAATGGCTGTATAGGGAGAATATGCGTAAACCACAATAAAGTCCACCTCTACTACTTCTAAGCCAGTCTGTATGGGCAGCTTGATCTGTCCCTTCGAGATGACGACCTTTCCGTCAAAGCTTACTAGAGGCAAGCTATAGGGTGTCAAGTCTTCTGGCTTCAAGTCCAGCCCCCGGTACAGGTCCGAGTACATTATCTCGGCACCGTTGCCCTGGTCTACCATCACTCTCTTCATATCATATCCCCCTAATCCTGAGGGTGACTACCAAGGCGTCGTCATGGGGTTGAATAGTTTTGGCCTTATCCTCGTCCGAGAAGCCCAGAATCAACTGGACTTCTAGTCTTGCCCTCTTTGCTTCCTTCTTCTCATCCTCGGCGGATAACCAAGCCACGAACATTATTCTAGAAGGGCAAGATCCAGTTCTCTCTGGAGCAGCGAAGATGACATTTATTATTCCCAAAGGGGGTCTCGAGGATTCAACTCCTCGGGATCTCAAGTTCATCTAGCCTCCTTGACCACTGGAATGATGCAAGAGTTGCTTCAGCCTTCCTTCACGAACGAGTTGATCCAGGTGGTTCCACAAGCTTCTACAATCTTCTGTAGTATGCCCATGGTCTTGATGGTACTGGCAATAAAGGTTATGGTTGTGCTTTGCGGGGTTCCCCACCATTTTATTTAGCCATTTGAAGAACGACTCATTCCTGATTTTCTCCAGAACTTGATGTACTGGTTCTCAAAATACGGTGTTGACTGCCAGTAGATAAGTGGACCCTGGTCGTTTGATGAAATCCCTCCGAGGTCGGTCATTGTTGTGCCTGTCCGACCTGAAATCCCTCCTCTCCTGAGGGATAACCTTCTCCTTTTCTTTCCCCTGCTGCTAGTCCTCCTTGACCCTCTTATACTTGTCAATTCAGTCCATGAGTTAGCATACACTAGTGACTGGTTTGCCAATTAGGGATTTCCTCAGACCATGATTAGTAGGGCGGCCAAGCTTAAAGGTGCTATTGGCCACGTCGTCAAAGTCGTCGTCTATCTCGTTGAATATCTCCCAGTACCTATCTGAGTACGTTTTCAGTGTCTCACCCTCTCGCATGCTTTGGGACAATAGGGAGGCTAAGGATCGAGGCACTCAGTTGCAGGTGACGAAGCGGGAGCAGAATGCCTGGGTGAGCTCTTTGAAGGAGTTTATAGAGTTCGCTTTTAGGCCGTCGAACCATCTCATTGCGAAGGGCCCTAGGCTAGATTAGAAAACCTTGCACATCAAGGCTTCATTTCTAGAATGGATAGCCATCCTTTATTTGAAGTGGCTCACATGTTCCACAGGGTCTGTCTTACCGTTGCACATGGTGAAAATAGGTTGGGTAAATCATCGAGGAAGTTTAGCCCCCTCGATCTTTTGTGTGAAGGGTGATCTGGAGATTTGGTCTAATGCCCTTCTCACAGCGTTGTTTCTCACGCTTCTATGAGGCGGAGTTTCTTTCCTTCGTTCGCAATGGCGTTCTTCATTGTAGGAGAAGGATTCGCTGGGTGGGGTTCGAGACCTCCGCCTGTAACTGAAGTCCTTTCTATCGTCAAAAGAAGCATTAGAGTTAGAGGGGGTTCGCCTTCATCGTGCATGGCTCAGTTCCCTCTTTCACCGGTCGATCTCCAATTGTATGGCTTTGTTAGGATGGTCTTGAGAGACGTGGCTTCTGACTCAAGTGTGACTTTTGCTCGTATGCATAATGTGCACACTGCCTTCTCAATCTTCTTTCCATTCTTGGTTGGCGAGGGGATTTTCGCGCTAGGGTGGCATAGACTCTGCCTGGTGTGGACCTGATCCTACCATCTTTCACTGCTACACTCACTATCGCACTAGCTCTCCCCACAGACGGTGCCAATTGTATGGGCACATTTTAGCGGCCCAAGCCCAATGAGTATGGGGTCGCAGGTTAGTGAGCCCAATGCAATGAATTTGTAAAGAGTGGGTTAAAGAGTTGGGCTCTAGTTAGTGTTATAACGGTCAAATTGGGTTCGTAAGATGATCATGCCAGGAAAACACGTATAAGGTTCAATTTACGTGTTGTCCGAGGAGGTCAATGTTTTAACAGACTGGGGGCAAGGATTACAAGTGCTATTCTCCCTATTACAGTGTTCTCTTTTAATTCTTCGACCCCCCACCAATGGAGGGTCTTTCTTATTATATAGGTCCCTTCTGGTGATCCTACCTTACACCTGTTGACCATCCGGACCTCCACTTGAGTGTCTGTCCCGTCAGACACCCCTGCTGGCCCTTTGTGAGTTGCGGTAAGGAAACACTGTTCAGAGATCTTTTCCACATAAATGCGGCCAGAAAAGTAGCTGCAATGCATTTAATGCGGAAATAACAGCCCTTCATTTAGATATTCTTGTGTCTCCTTCCATCTCGTGGGTTCATGTGGCGTGCTCCTGACATTGATGCCCCCATTGAGTTCATTCTTGTTGCTGGAATGTGCAAAGGAATGGTGTTAATCTTTTCTGAGGAGGATTTTCTCCTCAGACCGTCCATTTCTCCTTTCTTATTTATGGGGTGCTGAGTTGGAATGCCTCTCCACCTATTTGTCTCTCTTCGGACTCACCAGCGATCTTGGGTAAGGTCCAAGGCCCAGTGTACCACCTTTGGGCCTTCTCCCTACAATATATATTATATAATGCAAAATAAGGAATAGAAAAAGAATCAATATATATTATATAATGCAAAATAAGGAATAGAAAAAGAATCAAGTAAATGGGGAGTGAAGAGTAAAAGTAATGGCTAATATTAAAAACTTTACAAAGTATACGGTTTTTTAACCTTACACATCGTTACCTTTTTGGACTTAGCAATCGAAACAAGGTTACAAGAGTTTTGGACTTAGCAATCTGTTGCACTAAAAAACTATAGAAACAACATGAAGTAACGATGAGAAGTAAAAAAAGGCTAATCGGATAGAGAAAGAGAACGGAGAAAAACTGAAAAAACTTGGATGAAAAAAAAAAAAAAAAAAAAAGGAGAAAGAGAAAGAGGAAGAGAAAACATGAAAAAAAAATACCAAGAAAAGAATCACACTCACCATGGTTATTGGGTGGTAACTGTTAAGTCTGATTTATACTTGAAATTATGGGAGATGGGGAGGGGGGACAATAGGGGAGAAGAAAGTGATTATAAAGTTAATACAAAATTTAAAATATAATATTTACAAATTGAGGTATCCCATTAAAAAAGAATATGAAATTCAGATATTTATTTATATTGATGTTTAAATTTGATAATACTGTTAGTACGTTAATTATTCAAACCCACCGTTGTAAGAAAAAAAAAGGTGAAGAGTCAGAAATCTGAAGAAGGAATTTTGTCAAAATCAACAAATTATGTCACATCAGTCTATAAGAAAAATTTGTAATAATTTTAGTAATTTTTTATTAAAAAAATTGACCATATGCCGTACGCCTAAATTAGTTGGGGTACTACCCATTAATAGAACATGTTTGGATTCCATTTTTTAAGCCAACGAATAAATGCATTATTTTCTTTTCAAAAGTTTTTTAAAATTATTAATTTTGATTTTTCAATCAGTTTTTCCTTTTTTCTTTTACCTTGCTCATTGAGGAAGTTCTAATATCACTTGATTATTTAATTTGACGGTTGCCTAGAAGCTCTTATTTCAAATTTGTTAGAAATTTAATCTCCATATTGTTTTATGTGACTTTATTAATTAATGAAACATGTAGCCATTTTTTAAGCCAGTAAATAAGCTCATTATTTTGTTTTTTTTTTCTTTTTAAAATTTTATTATTAACAGTGTGCATCAATAGGGTGATAGTCACTCCATAAATACAAAGTTTTTGTGAGGTAGGGAGCAAAGATTGGAGTTCAAGTCTCCAAAATGAAACTTCACACAAATTTACACTTAGATTAAGGTATAATAGAATTTTTATCTTTATTATTTATTATCTTTTCGATTTCAACCTTACCCCCTTTTTTACACACTGATCATTTTGGAATTCTCATATATATCACTTAGAAATTTGATTCTCACTTAAGGAGCCCTTATACAACCACACTTTGTTATAAATTTAATTTCCAAATTGTTTTTTACGTGTCCACTAACATAGCATGTGTTATAATCTTAGTGTCCCACATGAATTAAGTGTAAACTTAACCATGTTTTTATAAGCTCTTGAGCACCATTTCCTTGCAAGTCGGTTTTAAACGATGAATTCTACCCATAGGTTCCTAACAGCATGTTGAGATATCTTTCATCTCAAAAGTATAAACAATGATTTTGGGCTTATTAATGTTATGCTTTTTTTTTTTTTTTTTTTTGAATCATGGATGTCTTGGTTAAAAATATCAAGAGGTACCAATTAAATTACAAGACTCTTTGCTATTAATGTTTTACTAATTAATGCACTCTTGCTATAATTATTCCATCTAATACTTGATCAATTTATTATGCATAATTGGATGTGAATGCTCATCCTAACATAATTAGCCTGAAACTTCCATAAAGATCATGTTAGAATTAAGGTTGCAATAATATTAGTATCATACACTTTGCTACAACTGTCCAACATATTGTGAGTGATGAAGAAAAAATAGTGGACTTTTGTGATAGTAACAAACAACCAATCATAATTTACCACATATAGAACAATTCTAACGGAGTGTGTGACAATGATACTAGCATTACCGTTAAGGTTGTAATTATCAACAAGTTTTCAATTATATAATTGTTGCTTTTGTAACTTTTCGTGCAGATTGAAATTTGATTATTGTCCTTTTTCATATCAGGCGGTGGACTCAATGTTAAAAGTCTGTCGATTACTGCCAATTGGACCAACAATTCCATCTTTCTATTTAGACAAAAATCTAGAAAACGACAATGATTATGGGCTTAACCTTTTCGTATTAGACTCATCTGTTTGCAATGATTGGCTTAACACTAAGCCAAAAGGATCTGTTATTTATTTGTCCTTTGGTGGCATGGCTAGTTTAAGCAACAAGCAAATGTAGGAATTGGCATTTGCTTTAAAAGGAAGTAAATTCCATTTCTTGCAGGTTGTTAAGGCTTTTGAGGAAGCAAAGCTCCCTGAAAAGTTTGTGGAAGAGATAGGAAATAAAGGTTTGGTAGTGCAATGGTGCTCCCAATTGGAAGTGCTATCAAATAAGGCAATTGGGTGCTTTTTAACACATTGTGGTTGGAATTCAACCTTGGAGGCATTGAGCTTGGGAGTGCCAATGGTGGGGGTACCACAATGGACCGATCAAACTACGAATGCCAAGTATGTTCAAGATGTGTGGGAAGTGGGCTAAGGTTTGTGAGAATGACATTGTTGAAAGAGAAGAGATTTATTTTTGCATTAAGGAGGTAATGGAGGGTGAGAGAGGGAAAGATTTTCTTGGTGCGTTCTTTGTCTTCGAAGGTTTGTGGTGGAAGTTCTTCGGTGCTTTGGAGGCATGAATCCGTAGAGCTTCGTTGATTTATGGTTTGTTGAGGTTTCTAGAGGCTTTTGAGCTTGATTCTAGTGAACTTTGAGATCTAGGCAGATAGTTTGGATGATTCTGCTTCGAATGTTCTTCGATTTTGAATTTGAAGTTCTTGAAGGCTTTGAGGCTTGATTCCTGCAGAGCTTCTATACTTCTGAGTGCTTCTAAATCTTCTCTGATGCTGGCTATGCTTCAAATGCCTTGTTGTCCTCCTAAATGTTTTAGGAAGGCTTCTATTTATAGGAGTTTGGGGGTGGATGAGCAACACGTGGCGGAGTCTGATTGATAACACATGTCACAGCTTGATTGGTCCACTTATGTCATTGCTTACACGTGCTAGACTGATTATGTCATCTCTTACATGTGCGAGGCTGCTTATGTCATCAATTATATGGGCTGATGCGTGATTGGTTTTTGCATGACACATGGCAAATTTCTGTTGGTTTCTGAGTAGTGATAGCAAAACCTAGCAGCAATACATGGCGCTTTGTAATTAGCTATATTTTGTGGACTTGGTAGTGTGGCGTGTCCCACTAGGCGTGCCAGAATTTGTGGATGACTAAATTTCTCGATTTGAAATAAATCAAACAAGTAAAATGGTTTCACAAATGCGAATTTGGATTTATGATGTGGTACAATTCTTGAGGGCTTTGAGGCTTGATTCCTGCAGAACTTCTGTACTTCCGAGTGCTTCAGAATCTTCTCTGATACTGGTTATACTTCAGATGGCTTGTTGTCCTCCTAAATGTCTTAGGAAGGCCTCTATTTATAGGAGTTTCGGGGTGGATGAACAACACATGGCGGAGTCTGATTGGTGACACATGTCACAGCCTGATTGGTCTGCTTATGTCATCGCCTACATGTGCTAGACTAATTATGTCATCGCTTACACGTGCGAGGCTGCTTATGTCATCGCTTACATGCACTGATACGTGATTGGTTTTTGCATGACACTTGGCAAATTTCTGTTGGTTTCTGAGTAGTGATAGCAAAACCTAGCAGCAATACGTAGCGCTTTGTAGTTAGCTATATTTTGTGGACTTGGTAGTGTGAAGTGTCATCTTGTGATAGGTCGAAAATTTTCCCTCTCTACAAATGCCCCTTTGAGACTTGTTCACAAACACAGTTTTAGAGTGTAGTGTGGGAATGAGTTTCGAAAATGGATTTTTACACTTAACTCTTAAAGTGAAGTAGTTGAAGGTGGTGGAGCTTTCAAAAGGATGAGATAATTTCTGAAGAGTAGACCCACCCATATGAAAGGCTTTGATGAGACTAAAAAGGGGTCTTCGAGTATTTGAATGTACTTGCGTGACTGAGCCTTCTCAGCAGAGGTTAAGTTGAAGTAATTTCAAAAGAATATTTTGGATCGTTGGCGATGATCACAAGGTGTAGAAGATGGGGAGGAGATGAAGATGTTAGTTAGGTACAGCATGCAGAGTCATGGGGCTTGCCTCACGTTTTTAAGAACTGCTGGTGAAGTTATCTCAGAAGAGTATACTTCAAATTATGGCAAGGCCATGTGGGAATGTGGTTGAATGTGCATGTGTTATCGCATCACTCAAGTTAAGTTGAGGTAATTTCAGAAGAATATTTCGGGTGTGTTGATGTTGATGGTGAAGAAGATGGCGATGAAGCAAAGTGAATGGGTGAAACATATGACACCATGGCACTAGCCCTGTATGTTGGGAACCCTCTGGTGTAGATGTTTCTGGGAAGTACACCTTTGGATATGGGACTGACTGCATGCTGAATGAGGTCTGACGACAAGTCATTGAATGTGCTTGTGTGATGGGACCATGCTGACGGATGTTAAGTTGAAGTAATTTCAGAAAAGTACTTTCTGGAATACTTCAAGTTGAATTTAAGTTGGAGGAATTCCAGAAAGTGTGTTTTGAGGTACCAGCAACGATGACCTCCAAGGTACCAGCTCATCAGAAATCAGCCTTCGGTGTCGGTAAATGGTCGCCAAAGCCTCATTCCATGTTCCCACCAGCATGGGACCCAAAGGTCAGTCATTTATGACGTCATACAACAGAGGCGTGTGTCAGGATAAAGCGCGCATGGCGCGTGGGAGAGAAGCGCCGGCGCGTGTTAACGTGTGAGAACTGAGGGAGGCAAGTGTTTTGTTAAGGCAGCATTTGTCGGAGCTTTTGGAGGCGCATGTCATCTAACCCGGTTTGACTAACCTGGAAATCTGACCTAGTTTGAACCGCTTGCAAACAAAAAAAAAAAAAAAAAAAAGGTTTGACCAACTTGACTTTTAACCTTGACCAAAAAGTCAAAATTTTCAAAATGGACCTGTCCCACTCAGTTTTTCAAGTACATTCTGATTTTGGGATCTGTTTCTTCATTCGAAGCTCTGAAATTGTGCAAACAATCAATTTCCAAAGAGTTGACTTTTACGTAAATGTTGACCAAAAGTAAAAAATTTTAAGATGGACCTATCTTGCTCAATTTTTCGAGTACATTTCAATTTTGGAGTTTGTTCCGTCATTTCAGACTCGAAAATTGCACAAATGACTCAATTCCAAGAAAGTTGACTTTTATGTTGAAGTTGACCTAAAGTCAAGATTTTCAAGCCAGACTTGTCTTGCTCAGTTTCTCGCGACTTGGAAATCACCAATCTAACCCACATTTCTGAAGTACTAACGGTGTCCAAAACTTAAGCTCCCAAGATCAAAATTTGAGATTCATCCATTTAATTGGGATCCCCTCAAGGTTATCCCTTAGACTTCATCAAGGCTTCCCTTTTAAAGAACGAATGAACTCTCACAAGTGTGTCTTGAACTTGAAATTACATTGAGTCACCAGTTCAACCTACCATTCCCGTTCGATGCCTATCAGTCTTCAGCTTATCATTCCCTTTTCGGTGCTAAACATTCCCACCTACCATTCGGTGCCTACTAGTCGGGAATCTACCATTCTCACCAAAAATTCTCATCCGCCGTTCTCAACTACCCATCTACCGTTCTTCATCAATACTCTATAAATAGAAGGGTCGAATTCATCAAAAACTCATCAAGAAAAACACACTGAGTCATGAAATGAAGATTTGCTTCTTTCAAATTTTCAAGTCCTTCTTCTCACAGCCATTTCTCACTATGGCCTCATCATTCTCAACACTTAACAACCAACATTGCTTCATAATCAGTTTGAAATCAACCCTCTCATGGTTCAGTAGAAACCCTCTTCACAACATCATTGTAGCTTTGAGATCCAAACAAATTTTGTTTCTCTACTTGACGACCACCTTTGTCTATAAAATTACTCATAACAAGGTCTGTATTGTTGTTCCATGCTTCCTCGAACTTGGTTGGCCAGGAAATCTAAATCCAGCAGAGACACCTGTTCCTAAGCTTAGGGCTTCTGTAATCTCTCTCTAATTGCTTAGTCTTCCAACAGAAGCAGTGGTTCGGAACAAACAGCAACTTGGCTAGTTTTTAAGACCAGAATCACAAGTTGGCTCCATCTTTCATTTTTCTGTGCTTTTCCAACAAGTGGCACTAGATGAAGATGGTAAAAAGTGTTGGGGTATCCTACAAATTGTCTTTCATCCAACATTTGAAACAACTTCCAAGGTACTAGCTCATCAGACTTCAGCCTTTAGTGCCGGTAAATGGTCACCAGAGCCTTATTCCATGTCCCCACCATTGTGGGACCCAAAGATTGCAGTTGCTGGTACCTCAAAACACACTTTCTGGAATTACTCCAACTTAAATTCAGCTTGAAGTATTTCAAAAAGTAATCTTCTGAAATTACTTCAACTTAATGTCCGTCGGCATGGTCTCATCACACAAGCACATTCAATGACTGGCACACCTAGTGGGACCTCTCTGCCTCTCATCTCACTCTCTTTCAAAGAAAGAAATCTTCATCATCTTGCTACCAACTTCAATGGCCTCTAGCAAGAACATTCAAGCTTTAACAATAGCTACTTCAACTAGACTTGGTATGGCTACCACCAACAATTGCATTGGTGTAATCAATTGTAGTCAACCCAAAGCAAACAATTACTTCAATATCAATCAACCAAGGAAGCTAAGGTCTAGACAATCATCTCCTTAGACCCTCTTTCAAGAAACAAGGTCATCTCCACCTTGGAACACCTCGAAAATGGGGGCAAATCCCCTTCTTCCTTCACAACAAGTGGGTCCCACGATTTCTCTCCCATCAAAGGGAACCCAAAAGATGAGATTTCACATGCTTACTCCAATTCACTTCCTTCTCCATCATCTTGGGAAGTTGTGTCAGTCATGATGACTAACACCTCTACCATTGAAGAAAAGATGGCTGAAATGGAACAAAAGGTCATTTCTGTCACCAAAGCACTTGAAGAAAAGGATGTCAAAATTGCAACCCTAATGAACAAGCTAGAGGTACAAGATTCGGGTGAATCAAGTCTTGACCCTGAACCCCCACCTGGCTTTACCTTGAAAGGAGAAAATGATAGGGTTGATAAGGAAAAAGGAGGTGAAGGCACTTCTCAACACGGACATTCCACCTCAATGGCCTCGATATATGTCTAACAATTGTAGGACATGATAACAAAAACCATTCAAGCACAATATGGAGGCTCTTTTACAAGTTCTGTCATATATTCGAAACCCTATACAAAGCGCATCGATAACCTGAGGATGCCAAATAGGTATCAACCTCCCAAGTTTTTGCAATTTGATGGCAAAGGAAACCCTAAGCAACACGTTGCTCACTTTGTAGAAATCTATGAGAATGCAGGGACTCAAGAAGGCCTCTTTCTAAAGCAGTTTGTCCATTCACTAAATGGGAATGCCTTTGATTGGTATATAGACTTAGAACCCGAGTCAATCGATAGTTGGGAACAACTTGAAAGAAAGTTTCTTAACCGATTCTACAGCACACGGCACACAGTAGGCATGATAGAGCTTACCAATACCAAACAGTGGAAAGATGGGCCCGTCATTGATTATATCAATTGGCGGCGTTCTTTGAGTCTAGATCGCAAGGATAGACTTTCTAAAATATCTGTTGTAGACATGTGCATCCAAGGCAAGCATTGGGGACTTCTTTACATTCTTCAAGGGATAAAGCCCTGAACATTTGAGGAGTTAGCAACTCGTGCGCATGACATGGAATTGAGTATCTCTAGCCATGGAAATACGAAACCTCTCGTACCTGAGGAAAGGAAAGAAAGACGGGGAATAAGGAAAAATGACAGGAATGCGAAAAGTAATATCAAAAACTCAATGAATGTCAACCCTGCCCCAGTCAAAATTTCAACAAGAAATGTGAAAGCTAATGAGAAAAGGCCCGAGGTAAGCCAACAACATGAGACGCTTCACTCATCACTTAAGGAATGGGAACAAAAGGTGTATCCTTTCCTAGATGCCGATATGCCCGAAATGCTAGAACAATTGCTTAAGTTGAAATTAATTGAATTGCCAGAATACAAACTGTAGAGAGAGAAAGTTCCCGACCTATCACAAGCTGACACGTCACACTACCAAGACCACAAAATATAGCAAATTACAAAGCGTCACATACTGCTGCTAGGTTTTACTATTGCCATTCAGAAGCCAACAGAAATTTGCCAAGTGTCATGCAAGAACCAATCATGCATCGGCTCGTGCAAGCGATGACACAAGCAGCATCGCACGTGCAAGCGATGACACAAGCAGCCTCGCACGTGTAAGCGATGACTCAAGCAACATCGCACGTGTAAGCGATGACATAAGCAGACTAATCAGACTGTGACATGTGTCACCAATCAGACTCCGCCACGTGTCGCTCATCCACCCCAAAACTCCTATAAATAGAAGCCTTCCTAAGACATTTAGGAGGACACATCAAGCCATCTGAAGCACAAGCAGCATCAGAGAAGATTCAGAAGTCTAGAAGCTCTGCCGGAACTAAGCTCTAAAGCCTCCAAGAACTTCAAAGAACTTCCAGAACTTCGAATACGAAGAACATTCGAAGAGAAATCATCCAAATCATCCGCCTAGATCCAAAATTCTGCGGGAATCAAGCCTAAAGTGTCTGAAAAACATCAACAAATCACAAATCAACGAAGCTCTACGGATTCAAGCCTCTAAAGCACCGAAGAACTTCCACCACAAACCTTCAAAGACGAAGAACGCACCAAGAACACGAAGAACATACGAAGAACGTGAAGAACAAAGAATTTCTAACAAGCTCATAGCCAGAAATTCATTGTAATTCTGTTTCAACAATCTTCGATCCATCCATTAACCAAATTGAAGGATATTTTGTGTTCAAGTCAATCACATCACCACAAATCCAAATCAATAAGTCTTGCAAGGAGATCGAATCAGAGGATCACTCTTTTGTAATCAGAGAGAATTGTACCACACAATTATCATCAATACAAATTCGCACTTGTGAAACTATTTTTACTTGTTTGATTTATTTCAAACTAGAAATTTAGTCGTCTACACAAACATCCGGAAGAGATGAGAAAAGTTGATGACCTGAACTATTGTAAGTATCATCGCATCATAAGCCATCCAATCCAAAAATGCTTTATTCTTAAAGAACTCATCATGAAGCTAGCCAAGGAAAGGAAAATCGACTTGGATTTTAATGATGTTGCTCAGTCAAACCTTGCAACATTTGCTTGTGGGTTACCTAGTTGCATGTCTCCAACTACCAAGCAGAGGGCAAATACCACTCTCGTCCAGTTTGGTTCTTTGGAACCTGTTCAAGTTTAGCTCTCACAAAAAGCATCTGATTATAATTCAAATGATGATAAAAGGTCAACAATGGATGAGGAAGAAGGCTGGATGATGGTTACTCTCAGGAGATGGAAGAAGAGATGAGCATTCCCTCTTCATTTGATCACCCAAGAGTCTAGAAGAGCACAAAACCAAATTCAGCCTTGGTCAAGAATGAGTGATAAAAGGAAAGAAAGACTGGGAACAAAAATGTATGACGATTTGGCACAAACCTAAAAACTTCGAAATCTCATCACATTGGAAGAATTCTTCCCTAGAAAATTCTTTCAAAATGACTCAGTCGAGGCCGTTCACACGGTCTCTCGTTGCGAAATTCAGGAAGAAAAGGAGGATGTTGACCATGGTGGTCCAAGTGAGACTTTGTCATCTTTAGAGGAACTCCAATCTCGGGTCGATGAAGTTGAACCCTTGCAATCCTCCATTTCACCAAAAGAAGTGCTCACCCAAGCTCTTCAAAAGCCAGAGATGTACACTCCTTCTACCAACACGCTTCAACAAACCCAAGAATGTTACGCGTGCTCTCCAGACTTAACTTTCAATGATGAGGATTTGTTGTTAGGCTCAAAGCCCCACAATCGTCCACTTTATGTCTCCTGTTATGCTCGTGAACAAAAGATTGATCGTATTCTCATTGACGGAGGTTCAGCTGTTAATATACTACCAAAAATGAGAATGAGACGACTTGATCTTACTATGAAGGAATTATCGCATAGTCGTTTGGTCATTCAAGGTTTTAACCAAGGAGGACAACGCACAATCGGTATGATACACTTGGAATTAATCATTGGAGAATTAACAAGCAACGTTTTGTTCCATGTCATTGATGCCAAGACAACCTACAACATGTTGTTAGGACGTCCATGGGTCCATGGAAACAAAATAGTGCCATCAACTTTGCATCAGTGTTTCAAGTACCTTCATGGTGTCTCAAAGAACGCCATCGATTGATATGATCAACGACGGGCTCATCCTTCCATTGTTTGGTATTGGTAAGCTCCATCATGCCTACCATGTGTCGTGTGTTGTAGAATCGGTTGAGGAACTCCCTTTCAAGTTGTTCCCAACTATTAATTGACTCAGGTTCTAAGTCTGTATACCAATCAAAGGCATTCCCCTTCAGTGAATGGACAAACTGTTTTACAAAGAGGCCTCCTTGAGTCCCTGCGTCACCTCCATATTGTGCTCGGATTGTATTCGTTATCATGTCCTGCAATTGTTGGATAGATATCAAGGCCATCGAGGTGGAATGTGCGTGTTGAGAAGTGCCTTCACCTCCTTTTCCTTTATCAACCCTGGGGTTTTCTCCTTTCAAGGTAAAGCTAGGTGGGTGCTCAGGGTCAAGACTTGATTCACCCGAATCTTGTACCTCTAGCTTGTTCATTAGGGTTGCAATTTTGACATCCTTTTCTTCAAGTGCTTTTGTGAGAAAGATGACCCTTTGTTCCATTTCAGCCGATAAGCGTTGGTGCAGCTTAATTGCCAAGACAAAGGCCAGTACAACTTCAAAGTCAAGTACTAGTAACAGCATCATTGAATCACGAACACCTTTGATAACATTGTTGCCTAGATGATTGTCACTATGAGAACGTCAAGGATGGAGACAAACATCACTATAAGAACGTTGGTGTAAAGCTTGATATTAAAACCCAAAGAATAAGGAAAGCCTGCTGCATAACAAAAACAAGCAACAACAAAGCACTTGTCAGAAGAAAATCTCATGGCACGTCTAAACAAAAGAAAAGAAAAAAAAATTTTGATGAAGAGAGCTTCAATTTTAATCTCTAGCCTGTCACCCAAAAAAAAAAAAAAAAAAGTTAGTACAAACTAAGCATGTAATTAAAAAAAAAAAAGGCATAACATGTGCTAGACTGATTATGTCATCGCTTACACGTGCGAGGCTGCTTATGTCATCACTTACATGCGCTGATGTGTGATTGGTTTTTGCATGACACTTGGCAAATTTCTGTTGGTTTCTGAGTAGTGATAGTAAAACTTAGCAGCAATACGTGGCGCTTTGTAATTAGCTATATTTTGTGGACTTGGTAGTGTGACGTGTCAGCTTGTGATAAGTCAGAAATTTTCCCTCTCTACAAACCTAACTAGCTAGAACAAACATATAAAAACAAGAACATTATTATTCACAGTAAATAAACTCCGTAGACATAGAAACAATAAACAAGTTCACTTGTGGGTTCCTAAGAATAATCAGATTGTAATTGCTCAATTTCCTACAACATAATCAATTTTGTTTGTAGTCATATCTAAAATCAAATATGATAACATCCCAGTTCAAAAAAAAAAAAAAATCGTATATATCATTTTCATTCAAAATGCTGGTTCTTTTTACTATACATTTCGCACACTTGATCCAAATTTTTTGAATTATGTAAAACTATATCATTTCATAAGGAAAGGAAACTATGGTTTTTCTCTTTAAAGAACTTTTTAGGATAATTTCAAAAATAAGTTTTATGCAGAGAAATAAATAATTTTTTCTTTAAATTAAACAATATGTTTTAAGTAAAAATATTCCTAGTTAAGGAAAAAAAGGTCACTTACTTCCAATAGCTTTACCAAATTTATCACACTTTCAAAGTTACGACACCTCAGGTCCTCAAGATCTTTTTTCTTATTTTTTATTTTTATTTTTTTTTATAGAGAAGGACACCTCAAGATCAACTAAATACAATGAAATAGAAAAATCAATTTATTAACTCTAAACTTTACTAATTATTCCATCTAATTTGAATTTTTCCCCCCTCAAAATATGTCAACTGAGGGAGTACCAAAATAATGTTTATTCTAGAATTTTGGCAAGGTTAACCCCAAAAATTCTATCTAATAATTTTGAGAGTGCCTATATGAAACCACCGCTTAAGTTTTTATTGTTTTGACTTTTGAGAACATGTTTAATTGGCCTAAAGTGAAGTCTCTTAGTCCTTTTCTGGGAGAACGAACAATCATAAGCCCATCAAAGTGGGGCCGTCTATTAGTTTTTTTTTTTTTTCTTTTTTTTTAGGGGGCGTGCTAGGGCCCTGAACCATGTGGCTCTCAAGTAAGCATTATTAGGACTTTTTAAGTCTCTATCATTGAATAAGAAATCTGAATTTCAATCATCGCCTACACTAGAAACTAATTGGTGTCTTGGTTTGTCCTTTTTCATATCAGGTGGTGGACTCCATATCAAAAATCTGTCGATTATTGCCAATTGGACCAACAATTCCATCTTTCTATTTAGACAAATGGTTAGAAAATGACAATGATTATGGGCTTAACCTTTTCATATCTGACTCATCTATTTGCAATAATTGGCTCAACACTAAGCGAGAAGGGTCTGTTATTTATTTGTCCTTTGGTAGCATGGCTAATTTGAGCAACAAGCAAATGGAGGAATTGGCATTTGCTTTAAAAGGAAGAAAATTCCATTTCTTGCAGGTTGTTAAGGCTTTTGAGGAAGCAACGCTCCCTGAAAAGTTTGTGGAAGAGATAGGAAATAAAGGTTTGGTAGTGCAATGGTGCTCCCAACTGGAAGTGCTATCAAATAAGGCAATTGGGTGCTTTTCAACACATTGTGGTTGGAATTCAACCTTGGAGGCATTGAGCTTGGGAGTGCCAATGGTGGGGGTGCCACAATGGACCGATCAAACTACGAATGCCAAGTATGTTCAGGATGTGTGGAAGGTGGGAGTGAGGGCTAAGGTTTGTGAGAATGGCATTGTTGAAAGAGGAGATTTATTTTTGCATTAAGGACGTAATGGAGGGTGAGAGAGAGAGAGATTTTCTAGCGAATGCTAAGAAGTGGAGGGATTTGGCAACAAAGGCTATTAGTGAGGGTGGCAGTTCAGACAAGAACATTGATGAATTTGTATCCAAATTCATAAACTCCTAATTTAATAGATTATTTTTTTTTTAGATGTAATAATCTCAACTTAGGATGCAGTTTGAGAATGTAATCACTTTTTTTCTCTAATTGTCTCGCATTGGAAAGTGATGCCATTGTTTTTAAATATTCACTGTGGTCAATGAAAAAATTCTAAGTTTGTGATTGGTTGTGAAACATTATTAAAATACTAATCCCACCTCAAGACAAGAATCTTATAGCTCAACAAACTGATATTTCTTGATCATTAATTCTACTTTCTCGTTGTAACTATCAAATTATGAAGAAAATAAAAATAAAAAAATCGCATCTCAAAACCAATTATATGAGCTAGATATGTGACAGCGATCACAGATCTAGGAATCTCACAAGTGTGCAAGGTAAGAACCAATAACTATTCTCCAAAGGTGATTCAATAACTGTTCTCCAAATTTAGTGACAACTAACATTCTCACATAATTCATAACTCCAAACAATCCACAAAATTATAAGCTTTCCACATGATTAACCCAGCATTAAAACCAACATTAAAAAAAATTATTCCTACGGTGCTGAAAGAAAATTCTTGTGAGCTAGCTATTCTGTAGAGTTTGAAATGTAAAAAGGAGAAAAATGTGAGGTCCATAGGTCCGTAAATAATCAATAAACCTAACTAGCTAGAGCAAACATATAAAAACAAGAACATAATTATTCACAATAAATAAACTCCGTACTCCGTAGACATAGAAACAATAAATAAGTTCACTTGTGGGTTCCTAAGAATAATCAGATTGTAATTGCTCAATTTCCTACAACATAATCAATTTTGTTTGTAGTCATATCTAAAATCAAAGATGATATCATCCCAGTTCCAAAAACAAAACAAAAAATCGTATATATCATTTTCATTCAAAATGCTGGTTCTTTTTACTAGACATTTCGCACACTTGATCCAAATTTTTTGAATTATGTAAAACTATATCATTTCATTAGGAAAAGAGACTATGGTTTTTCTCTTTAAAGAACTTTTTAGGATAATTCCAAAAATAAGTTTTATGCAGAGAAATAAATAATTTTTTCTTTAAATTAAGCAATATGTTTTAAGTAAAAATATTACTAGTTAAGGAAAAAAAGGTCACTTACTTCCAATAGCTTTACCAAATTTATCACACTTTCAAAGTTACAACACCTCAAGATCTTTTCTTTTTGTTTTTTGGCAAAAATGCAAAATTAACCCTCTAACTTTCACATTTTTTCATTTCAGTCCTCTAACTTTTAGTTTTGTCAATTCAGTCCTCTAACTTTCAGTTTTTGTCAATTCAAGGCTCTGTTACTACTGCCGTTACTGCTGCCGTTAAACCCACTAAAACGACACCGTTTTGCATGTGGTTTGAACAGGGTACAGTGGTTTAATGAATCGTACAAGAGGATGGTGATGAAGGAATTGAAGTACTATGACAGTCAGTCACCGGAGTACTGTGATTTTCAGGTGAGGTTGGTGGTGAATAATAAAGTGAAGTTGCTGTTGCTGCCCTATAATAATAACGAAGAAGCATTTACAAGTTTAGTGAGACTAGTGCACACTTGGCGGAACCAGAAGAAGTGTTCAAAGGTGTTGCTTTGTGATGTGTGGAGAATGGACCATGGTGGGTTATCATGGACCGTAGTGGGTTTAATGGCAGCGGTAACTGAGTTATAATGGAGCCTTCAATTGACAAAAATTGAAAGTTAGAGAACTAAATTGACAAAACTGAAAGTTAGAGAACTGAAATGAAAAAAATGTGAAAGTTAAAGGGTAAGTTTTGCATTTTTGCCTTTTTTTTTTTCTTTTTTTTTTTAATTTTATAGAGAAGGACACCTCAAGATCAACTAAATACAATGAAATAGAAAAATTAATTTACTAACTCTAAACTTTACTAATTATTCCATCTAATTTGAATTTTGCCCCCTCAAAATATGTCAACTGAGGTACTACCAAAATAATGTTTATTCTAGAATTTAGGCAAGGCTAACTCCAAAAAAAGTTCCGTCTAATAATTTTGAGATTCCTAAATGAAACCATAACTTAAGTTTTTAATGTTTTGACTTTTGAGAATATGTTCTCTTGTTTTTTTTTTTTTTTTTTTTTTTTGGTTGTATTTTGGCCCAAAGTGTGGTCAGTTAGTCATTTTCTAGGGCAGTGACCAATTATAAGCCTTTAAAACGAACCTAAGCATCAAAGTGGGCGTGCATGGACCCCTAATCATGTGGCTCGCAAGTGAGCTTTGTCAGGACTTTAAAGTTTTTAATATTTAGATTTTTCTAATTTTCAATTTATATATATAAAAAATAAAAAAAATAAAAAAAAATAAAAAAAACTAGATCAAGCTCCCACTTGATTTTTCGAGTACAATTCAAATATGCAATTATTTATATGAAATTAAAATTCTAATTAAGATCACATTTTAGGATAATTTATGTTAGGATATAAGTATAAGTTGGAAACTTTTGTATACAAATAAATTAGTTAGGTTAAGAATGCGATTTCATGAAAATTTGCTTCAGTGACTTCAGGACTCACACGATTAGCCATTTAAGTTATAGGAATTTCACTGAATTCACGTTGATGCGAGTTTGTGGGACATAGACTTTTGTCCAATCTAAACACTTGTTGAACCTAACCCTTAACCTATATATAAATACTCCTTCATGCACAATTTTCCGAGAGAAGGTAACCAACCAACCATCCATTTTCCTCAAGCGAGACTAAATATTGTGAGAAAATTTTGTTAAAACCTCGTGCAACATTATTTCACTCAAATCACAACTATTACTGAGCTCATTGGTGTTGATGTGGACAAGTTCATTTGTGGATAAGATCTATGAAAAAAGGGCCAAAATTTTGAAGCCCCCAAGGCAAAAGTCTAACGAGTCATTCATCGGAGTTACAAGTTCTGTCTAATCTATAAAATTATTATAAGCACAAATTGATTGTAACAACTATTTATTAATTAGTATGTAAGCCGTGTTATTGCACGAAACTGATTAATTATAATGATGTTATTGGCTAATTTTTTTGTTTTTTTTCTTTTGGTTTATCACACGGATGATAGAATTAAATCAAACAATGAAAAATATATATTGCATTTTATTATTTAAGTAATGCTATTGGTTTTTTTTTTTTTGGTTTATCATACATAGGATAGTATTAGATAAAACAATAAATAAAAAAAAAGAATATTGCATTTTATTATTTAAGTGATGCTACAGTGAAGAAAAAAGAGAATATTGCATTTTATTATTTAAAATATATAAAGGGACAATAAAAAAAAAAAAACTGATCATTGAGCTTGGAATCTTCTTGGAGGCGCCAATGAAGTGCTAATGTATGAGAGTGTGAAGTAAGGAACAGTGGGATTGAACATTGTGTTTGAACCCGGCCTTGCTATGAGAAATCCGTAAGGAGGAGAGAGAAGTGTGTGGATCTAGTTGGTAGAGGTTGAGAGAGGAGGAGACATGGGATGACGATATGGAATTAGAAGGAGATAATGTTTTGCTTTTATAGTCTTTCTCGTTGGACTCCTTGGTTCTGGTTATGGGATTAGAAGAGCTCCAAACTCTATTGAGATCACCCATAAAAGTGTGCAGGTGAGATGTTCTTGCTTAGGCCAATGAGTATTATCATTGTGGTTTTCTTGGCTTCCGCGTTAAATGTTAATACATCATTTATTTTGGGACAAAAATTAGAAAATTTAGATAAGATACATGACACAAAATTGAATTCCAATTTTTAATTTCCATAAAAGTGTGCAGATAAAATGTTCTTGCTTAGGCTAATGAGCATTATCATTGTGGTTTTCTTGGCTTCCGTGTTAAATGTTAATGCATCATTTATTTGGGCACAAAAATTAGAAAATTTAGATAAGATACATGACACAAAATTGGAGTCAAATTTATAATCTAATTAGATTTTTTTTTGAGTTTTGGTTAAGACAAGTGGCGCAAAATTGAGAATCCAATTGAAATCTAATTGGATTTTCTCTCTACTTCACCTATTATTATATATATATATATATATAGATTAGCTTGAATCAATCTAGTTTTTTCAATTTATTAACTAACTTCATTCAAAAATCAAGTTATTAACATTTCAGAGTCAATAATCCAACTCAAAACTCAAATTACATCAAAATATACAGTTTTCCGCACTCAATTTCCTTAAACCCTCCTTTTTTTTGGAGGGGGTCCTTAAACCCTCCTAATCGTGAAAAATCTCTAATTTCATCGGTGGTGGCCCACATGGCATGATTGGCATCCTAAGAGGCACATATATATGTTAGTTAGTCACTTTAGTGTTTTTTATTAATCATTTAATGATAGAGATTATTTTGATACGATATCAAAATTTTAAGGATTAAATTTACACATTTGAAGTGTTAGAAACAAAATTGACGTACGTAGTGTAAACTTTAGAAATCAAAATGGTAATTTATCCCCAAAAAAAAAAAAAAGTCAGATCCTCTTTATAATGAAAGAGAATTTGCCTTTTTACTCATGTTTGTTTTGGGTCTGAAACATTTTTCGGAAAAGGTTTTCCTCATTTTTAAACATTTGGTTGGCTGAAAATCTTGGTAAAATTAAAATTATTTCCCATAACCAGGAAAATACTTTGTTTATTTTTTGTTTTTGGATATAAAATGTTATATTACCTTAGATAATGTAAAATATTTTTAACCTCCAGAGAATAGAATCTCTCTAACTCTATCCCATGAAACCAGAATCGCTTTTTCTCTAAGAGAATAGAACCCCCTAAAACCTAAAAATGACAAAATACCCTTAAAATATTCAAATGAAGAACATACCCTAAAATCTCTAAAAATAATTCCAAAAGTCTCAAAATAACAACAAAATATTCAGAAAGAAATTAATAAATATATCGAAATTCCTAAAATGATCAAAACATCCTCAAAGACTCCAAAACACCTCCATTTAACTTTCAAAATACTACTAAAATTTCTAATAAGACAAAAATATCCTAAAAAACCCTTTGAAATATTGAAAAATTTTAGTTGTTTTGTATTAAAACTCTAATCTTTAAAGAGGTGAATTAAAAATTATTATTTAATATCTCCGTATGGAAATTCAAAATATAGAAAAATTAACGCTTTTTTTTTTTTTTAAAGGAATCAAAACACAGAAAATTGTTTTTTTTTTCACAATATAAATATTGTTAAAGAATACAACGACACAACACAAAAATAAATAGTTTTCTTAGGGCATTCTCATTAAGGGTTCTATATGCTAAAAGATGCTTTTTTATTGCATTTTTGACCCAAAAGTTTGCTCCATCAAGGATTTTAAATGCTATAATTTTTGGCATCGGTGAACAATGCGGTCTCATATTTGAGACCGCACTGTTCACCAATTGTAACATTTATATGCTTTTTTTATTCAAGTGTAGCTCGCTTTTTATTTTTTATTTTTTCTCATTTCTCTGCTCTCTCTCCCGTCTCACCATTTCTCTACTCTCTCTCTCTCTCTCTCTTTCTCTCTCTCTCTCTCTCTCTCTCTGCCTCTGCTCTGCCTCCAAACCCATGGTTGACAGTCAATGACCGTCCAAATCACAAACCCATGGTTGATTTGTGACTGACCCCAAATCAGCCACCGACCATCATCGCGGCGGCCCAAGGCGAGCAAACCGTGGCAACCCATGGCGAGCAACGGCCCCATGGCCACTCGCGATCTGAACCAACCCACAGCCACACGCGCGATCTGAAGCCACCCACGGCAATCCACAGTGATCTGAACCAACCCACAGTCACACACACCATCTGAAGCCACCCACGGCAATCCACGGTGATCTGAACCCACCCACGGCCACCCACTGCGATCTGAACCCCACCCACGGCGAGCCACGACCACCACCGGCCCACGGCAATCTGAATCTCACGCCAATCTGAAGCCTACAAGCCAATCTTGAGAGAGATAAGCTTTCACTGCTAGTGGGTTTGCTGGTGGCGGCGATAGTGGAGGTTTTTTTTTTTTTTTGCTGTGGTTGGTGGTTGTGGGTGGATGTGGTGGTTGTGGGTGGATGTGGAGGATTCTGCTGTGGGTTTTTTTTTTTTTTCCTTTTTTGTTAGTGGTGGTTGTGGTATGGGTTGTGGGTTTTTGGTGGGTGGCTTGTAGTGTGGCGCCGACAGTGCCGTGAGAAAGAGAGAGACAGAGGAGAGAGAGAGAAAAAATAAAAAATTATGGAAAAATAATAAAGAAACATTATTTAATTGTAATAGTAAAAAAAATTAGAAATTTTAATGTAAGTTGTATTGAAAAGTGGGGTGTTATATGTTATTGAGATTTGAGAGGATAAATGCTAAATTTTTTACAAACCTTGATAAGAATGCTCTTATCATGAAAAGAAATGAAATCTTAAATACAAAACGTAAAAGAGATTATATACGATGCGGAAGATCTGCATCATCGTTGACCGATTGGCATCAAATCTTATATATCTGTTGCTTGCGAAAATTTTAATGCAATTTGCAGTGCCCAACTCGTTCAGGTAACAAATATTATTTTTTAATTTTTTTGTTTCCCTGAAATGCATTAGTGGTCATGCATTAACAATCTTGGATCGCGGAGCTAGAAGTTTTTACTTGGAAGGCCAAATTGTGATATAAGGGTCTGTAGATAAATGTAAAAGTATCACTTATCATGCATTAACAATTTTTTACTTGCATCGCAGAGCTAGGTACCATTTATTTTGCTAAAAGTACTGTAAATAAATGTAAAAGTTAATTGAAATAGTACAGTTGAGCTCATGAATAGTAGCAAAAATAAGCTGAATAATAAAATATTTTATAATTTTCAACCAAATCTAAACGCACACTAAGCCTTAATATTTTGTATCATGCCATGTGTAAACACACACACACACACATATATAAACCTTAATATTTTGATACTAAAATAAGTCATAATTTATAAATATATTGTATACGAAACTATTAACTTTGACATATATATATTCGCTAGATAATATTTTTCGGGGAACTTGCATTTTTTAAACTCCAATGAGCATATAGAAATTGTTTAGTTTGATATTAAACATGTAAAAAATGAATTTGAGAAAACAAAAACTACTTTATTTATATACTAGGCCAATTGACAAAATTTATTATTTTTTATGAGCATCATTGGACTAACTTAAATATATGGGAGCCAAATTTTATTTTTATAGCTAAAATTTTAAAGTTTTTAATAACTATACATAAAATAAAGAAAATTATAAAATTTTAGAGTGGCCGTGGCCCCCAAGCTCATCTGTAGCTCTGCCCCTGAACTTGGGCCACCTTCAATATAATTATTACCTGTACTATATTATCATATATAGGTACCACATGTTACTCGATCCAATTCCTCTATTTGATTCCAATTTCCTATCTTTTAATCTATTGTCAACTCACGTTACTTGGATCATTATTTTATATATGTATGCCGACTTTTCAACCCCTTGAAATTATCCCTATGGACTAATCAAAAAATTGATTGATAGAGTTTTGTATTTGTCTAAAAAATTATTTTTGGAGGAAAGACCCTTGTCCTTTTCTAAAATGTCTTTGGGATATGGCCATTTATGATTTATGGCCTCTCATTCTCATATGTACCTATTTTCTAATGTCACCTACCAATCTTTGTTTATTCCTTTTCTTTGGGAGAGCATATGTTTGACTTGCATACCCTCTACAAATAGCTTGGCTCAACTAATAATCTGTGATAGAGTGCTTTTTATTGTTCATTCATTTCTTCACTTATCTACAAAAGAAAAGAGAGTGAAGTAGTAATTGTAATCCCAAAAGAGAGATGGAAAACAAAGGCTATGGAGCCCATGTGTTGGCACTGCCTTACCCAAGTCAAGGCCACATAAACCCAATGCTCCATTTCTCTAAGAGGTTAGCCTCCAAAGGACTTAGAGCCACATTTGCCACCACCCATTTCATCTACAAGACCTTTCAGCCTGAGCCCTCAGACTCTGTCCAATTTGACACAATATCTGATGGCTATGATGAGGGTGGCTTTTACCAATCAGAGAGCATCCATGATTATCTCACTCGTTTGGAAGATAATGGGTCCAAGACCTTAGCCAATCTCATCATGAAGTATAAAGAGTTGGGGCACCCAATTGATTGCTTAGTCTATGATGCTTTTTTGCCTTGGGCTTTGGATGTGGCCAAACAATTTGGCTTAGTTGCAGTTGCATTTTTTACCCAAGCATGTGCTGTTAATTTCATATATTATTATACGCATCACGGGCTTTTGAAGCTCCCAGTTTCATCAACACCAGTGTCCATTCCTGGAATGCCGTTGCTTGAGCTACAAGACATGCCATCCTTCATCTATGTTAATGGATCATATCCAGCTTATTTTGAGATGGTGCTGAAGCAATTTTCTAACACTGATAAAGCCGATTGGATTGTTGTCAACACCTTCTACAAGTTAGAGGCTGAGGTAGGTTATGCTGTACACCATTTTTAATGCTATTACTTTATATTTGCAACTGCTTTAAATATCTCCAAAGTCCGTTCCACGGTGAAAATTATCTCACATGGCCGCTCTATGGATCCGGCACAAGATATTTTTTCGCACTATGGAGCAAATTTTTTACAAGTTTTTGGGTCCTATAAAGTATCCACAAGCTTGTGAGGGGCCTGCTACATGGAACAGACACAAGAAACACCTTCTCCTAGAACAAATGGAGGAAGGAGGAAAGGATGAATCGAATTCCAAGCACCTTTTGCCCTCTTCTCTCCCATCCAAATTATTGTTAAGGAATTTAATGATAAACTCAATCTAATTAGTTTTTATATTTCAATAGCTTTTCACTTCTCTTCTTTTTACTCTCTTTTTCATCATCTAAATTATGGTTAAGAAATTAATGATACACATAATCTAACTAGCTAGTTTTTATATTTCAGTAGCTTTTCAATTACTTCTCTTCTTGTTACTCTCCTTTTCATCATCCTAATATAGGATTAAGTAATATAAAGATATACTAAAAACAAATATTAATTATAAAAAAATTTGACTACAGCTAGATAGAAGATTAGCTTGACATTACATCGTAGCATAATTGAGGCCGTAACTATCAACAAATTTTTATCTATTATAATCAGTCTTTAGAAAGAATGTGACATGAGGGTCTAGCAGCCCATGTTTTTTTTATAAGATGTGTTTTTATAACAATGCTTTAAATAAATATGCTTATGCTTATATTTCAAAGGAATTATGCATAATTTATGTCGAGTTATACAAATGCTATGTAATGAGGTTTGAAAGGAAAATCATGTGGATATGCAAGATGTTCTAAACCCTCTTTTGAAATTAAAGAATTTTCAAGAAATAAGAATTATGAAAAAGTGTGGAAACTTAACAATTTTCAAGAGAACTTAAGTTTTGAAAAGCTACGAACTTACTGAAGGATAAAAAGTCTTTAGAAAGAATAGTAACAATTATGGGCCCTAATAAATTAAAGACTGATTATATGTTGTGCTTTATTATAACAGGTGGTGGATGCAATGTCAAAAATTTGTCCATTGTTGACAATTGGGCCAACAGTTCCATCTAAGTACCTTGACAACCGAATCAAGAATGATAACCGTTATGGGCTAAACCTCTTCACTTTAGAGTCCTCTATTAATATCATCAATTGGCTCGACACCAAGCCAGCAGGGTCTGTTGTTTTTGTGTCATTTGGTAGCATGGCCAATTTAAGCAACAAGCAAATGGAGGAATTGGCTTTGGGTTTTAAGGGAAGCAATTACTACTTTTTGTGGGTTGTTAGGGCTTCAGAGGAAGCAAAGCTCCCAAAAACGTTTGTGGAAGATATTGGAGAGAGAGGCAAGGTGGTGAATTGGTGCCCACAAATGGAAGTGCTATCACATAAGGCTATTGGGTGCTTTTTTACACATTGTGGGTGGAATTCTACGGTTGAGGCATTGAGCTTGGGAGTGCCAATGGTGGGTATGCCACAATGGACTGACCAAACAACAGATGCCAAGTTTGTTCAGGATGTGTGGAAGGTGGGAATTAGGGTTAAGGTTGATGAGAATGGGATTGTGGGTAGAGAAGAGATTGAGTTTTGCATAAGGGAAGTAATGGAGGGTGAGAGAGGTAGAGAAATGAAAGAGAATGCAATAAAATGGAAGGGCTTGGCTCTAGAGGCAATCAGTGAAGGAGGCACTTCAGACAAGAACATTGATGAAATTGTATCTAAATTGATACACTAGTTTCTATCTCATAAAGAAATAAATGAATTGTTATTATTAGAATAATGGTTAAATGATTGTTGGAGTACACATCACACTTGGATAAATTAGCGATTAAAGTTGGGTTCTTTGACGTACTCGAGTTCAAGATTCACGCCAATTGGTCATTATTTGGCCACTACTGTTGTGTTTTTATCTTAGGCAACAAAATAACGTAATAAAGTTGGAAAAAAGAAAAAGAAAAAGAGAGTTTCTCATGTTCAAGTAATGTGGGATATGTATTATGAAGCATACCAAAAAAAAAAAAAAAATCAAGGTTTTCATTATCAAGTTCTATTCTTTGATGATTCTAAAGAAAAGAAGATGGTTCCATTCATAGATGCCTTGATGGCATAAACAAAACCCGGGAGGATAATGGCTGTACGCAATTTTTTATTTATTTTTTATTTTTTACTTTTGATATGTTGCAGCACACTATTTAAAAAGTATTATTTGAATTTTATTTGTTGAAGTTGTTATGTAGATTAGAGAATAACTATTAGTTAAGGATTTTCTAATAAAGATAATTATTTTTTATTTTAAATAATAATTATTTATCAGAAGAAAAAAAATATGATTCTTTGTAATAAAAACGCAACTATACAAGGGTTGGTTATTCATAAAGTATAGTTATTGTTATTTCGTTAGAGGTTTTGTTATACCAAACGGTGTTAATTGTGTTTACAAAGAGCTTCTTTAACATCTTTGTTACCCTCACTCCCTCATAGTATATAATAAATGGTAGTGTAGGGAAGCAAAAGATAATAACTTGATAATTATTAAGATAAACTTTACGTACCCACCCTCACACTAGAATGGCACAATAATTATAATCTCCCATAGAAATATACCAACAGTAAATCCCATCATCATTATAAATATAGTGCTACATTATTAAGTAAGAAACCAGTACGTAGTTTATCCCAAAAAAAAAAAAAAAAAAACCCAAAGATTTTCCTTTTATCTTCAATATAAATGGGCCTTATATATATATTAGAACATCAACAGACTTGGATCCTATTCAAGTCCTTTATTTTATTTATTTATTTATTTATTTATTTTGATGGACAAGTCCTTTATTCTTTATGCAGATACTTATTTTGTCACCCATTTATATTGGTATTGGGTCTATAAGCACTGATGCAACATTATCTTTCATCTCTTTTCCAACGTGAGTGTAGTTATCCCCTTCCTTGTAAATGATATCTAATACTCGTGTAAGATTAAGACAACGCATAAGTAGAGGCATGGGAACAATAGTAGGTCTTATACACTCCTCATTAATGTCCTTCCATGCATTAGCAACTTGCTTGTTGAATTCATCATGGACTACTTGCTCTGAGATACCATGTTGCTTCATGTAGCATTCGACTGCTGAGGGAGCATGACCTCTCTCTTGCTCAAACTACATACACAGTTTTTCAAAAGGGTAAGTAGAAAGTTGGAAACACATATGAAATAGACCTTTCACACTAGCTTGTGAAACTTGATAAGATTTTTTGATCACATACCTTATGTGACTTCATGTCATCCATGAGTCTACCAATTACGGATGAAGCTGTAATAATCTTGGGGTTGCTGAAGGTCCAATCAAATGCCTCTTTTGTAACGATGTCACCCATGCCAAGGAAAGAGATAGTTGTGAGCATAGGTAAACCAGAGGTTTTAAGTGCAACATGCATATACTCCTCCATTGTTGGTATGTAATTTTGGTAGAACCATTTGGCTTCATCAAAGTAGGCCCGAACCAAACATTTCATCTAAGGTTTAAACAACATGAATGAAATAAGTACGTAGCATGAAAAAGTTGACAAAAAAACATGAAAAGTTAAGTTGCTTGACGCTTACAGCATCTTTTGCATAGCTAACACGGTATGATCTTTCTTTCTTGGCCAACTCGTTTTCAATTGCTTCGAATACATCAAAGAGTGCACGACAACATATTTGCATGTATTCTGGAAGTTGATCTATATTGCTAATATCCCACCTGAAAATATCATGTACCAATTACAAAAGTTAGATTGACATTATACATCATAGTCTTAACATATATATTAATTAATTCAATTTATGAACCTCTCAATTGCTTCTGTAAAGGGTTCAAGTTCTTCAAGTGTGCCATAAGCATCATATGTATCGTCTAGAATAGATGACATGGAAATAACTTTGGTTAGTATTTTTCTTGCAAGTGAATATTGGGGCTCAAAGTAGACCGAGACTATCCAAAAGTAGCATTCGACAATCCTATCTCTTGCAAAAGGTAGCTTTGTCGCAAAATCTAAATCTTTCCACCACCTACAATTTGAATATAACAATTAATATTAATTGATTGTAAGTAACCAAATATTTATAGCAAAATGCTAGGGTTACTATAAATTTTACTACAAAAACCTAATAAATTGTTGTATCAAGAATATGATTACTACTATATACCACTTCAACAATCTAATAAATGAATTTTGAATTAATATTTTGGGTAAATTACAACTTACACACACACACACACCTATGTTTTGGTCGAAATTTAAGTTGTCTACCTGTGTTTTGAAATTTGACACTTTATCTACTTGAGGTTAGTTCAATTAGATTTTATTAACCACTTCTTTTAAAAACATGGCTAAATATGTGATTTTTCTTCACTTTTATGTTTCTTTCCTCCAAAACCACAAAAAAAAACATAAAAATACAAGATCAAATAATAAAAATAATAAAAATAAAAATCTTATGGAACACTTACATCATGGGATTTCAAACCACAAGTAGGAAACTTAAATTTTGGTCAAACCTTAGGAGGGTAAAGTGTCAAATTTTAAACTACATGTAGATAACTTAAATTTCAGCCAAACTACAAGTAGATAATTGTAATTTGACCTATTTTTTTATATTATTTGTAACACGTTATTTTGCAAGGTTTATATAGTAAAATCTATAATATTCTCTTCATTATTTCAAAAAACATTCGTACTTTGTCTTTTTGGATCATGGTTTTAGAACTAATTACCTTGTGATATAACTAAGTTCCTCTTTGTGCAATGATTGCACTAGATTGAAATCTAATATTGAAAGCTTGAGCAAAACTTTGTTATGTGAAGCATCTTGTTCATAGAAAGAAATATATCGCCGAGCCTCTAGCCGGGGTATGCCCTTGTGCAAGGGCTGCTTAAGGGCACAAGTTATTTGTGCTGCCAACGGATTGCCTATAAGGGATGCTGTGGACTTAAGGTGAGTGGTAGTGAACTCAAGGGCCTCATCAAGAATTTCTTCTCCATGCATCCTCAGATGTGTAGCTTCATAGAAGGCTAGCATGCCTTCAACGTTACTAGTCAAGCTATCCTTGAATTGACCATCTTCATCTTTGAACTTTTTGAAAACATCTGTTTAGCAAAAACCAAACTTGTTTTATAAAAAAAAACAATGCTAACTTGCTATTACAAGAAGAAATTAATCGTACTCGGGTCTTACCACATGAAACCTTAAATCCTTCTTGGCGTAGCAGTCTAAAACTGAGGGAAACTTTGTAGAGATCATCAACATCAATTTTGTCGTTAAATGTCGTGTATATATGTTCTAGAGCTTCTTGGATTTCTCTTTCAAAGTGGTAAGCGACGCCGAGGCATTGGAGTGCATCAATTAAGCCCAGCTGTTGTGAAAGATGACTCGTGGCAAAGAGCTCGTTTCTCACCTCATCTTTCAGCTCTTCAACTTCACGTACTTTATGGAAATGAATATCCTACACCATGAGTTGCATGAACAAATGATTATATTGTAACAAAAAATGCTAAAAATATTATAAATTGTACTACGTAATTTTCATAAACTTGGGTAGCAAATAATCTTTTTACCTTGTCCTCAGAAGTATTGCTGATGAAACGGTCACCCCAAATGCTTGGATGGAAATTTGTTGTCCGGCGAACAACCTCTAATTTGGCATTTTGGGATGGAGCCCCTGAGACTTGGATAGACATATTTTTTCTAAGTTCAAGGAGGAGTCTAAGTTTTGACTGGTATGATGGGATTTGTTCTCTGTGAACTTCTTGAGCGCAATGTAGAAAGCCTTCAAGGCCATGGTATTTATAAAGTAATGGAGAGAAAGGTAGGTGAGTGAGCTTTATGAAGTAGATTAGAAAAGTTAGTAAAGTACAATTTTTTTATGCACATCCCTTAAGACCCAAAGTTCAGTTGGAAACTCGTGCCACAATAAACTCGTGCATGAGGCCACATGCTGGGAAGGGTGTTGGTTATTCTTCAGGACCAGGGGTGGTGCCACCTTATGGCCAGAGTGATCCAGGACCACCCTGACCTAAAAAAATAAAATAAATAAAAATTTATACATAATAATTTAAAATTTTATATTTATCTCTTTAAAAAAAAATTAGGAACCCCCTGAATTTTTTTTATGGCAATAAAATTAAACTTTGGTCCATAATTTGAGCAACTTAATAATATATTAGGGTCTTTCAAGCAAAAAGAACCACATGCTTTTATATTCTTTTAAGCCTATATTACGGCTTTACTTTTAGTTTTTTCTTTACCTGACACACTGTCATTATACGACTACTTTTCCTCAAAAACATTATAATATATATTATACAACTAATTGATCAAAGTCACGCAATTTAGCTTTTTTCATTGTACAACTACTTTTCTTTTTTCTTAGTCCGATAACTTTAATTAGAAAAAAAAAAATAGTAGTTTTAGTTAATTAAGTGAATAAACTTAAAAAGTTACTTAATTTTTATATAACGTCAATTAATTCATTATATATATAATAAACTTTTTATTTTTATGATTATAATTAAACATGTGATTGTCCATTCTAAGGAAATTTGATTAAATTTACATGAAAAGTGTCACTAAATATTATGTTTTTACATTTTGCTATCATATTATTAGTAATAAACTTATTATATTTTTATTTATATAATTTAAAATTTTATTAATTATATTATTTATGATGTCACCGGTTCAACTATTGGTCGGATCTCAGTCTAACCAAAAAACCAGTAACTAGTCACTTTTTCCGGTTCTTTTATCGTACTGGTTTATAAAACCATGGAAAAAACACACACACACAAAAATAAAATAAAATAAAACTTGAACGAAAATCTGGAAAAAAAAAATTTATAATAAAACCACGAACAAGGCCCAAACCAAATGCCAATAGAAAAACTCAGTACAAGATCAATCTCATCTCAAACTAAGACTATCACTACTCCCACACCAACATGATTACTTTTTTAATTCAACAAATATTAAAAAAAAAGAAATCCTCACAGATTCACAAGTCATTAAACAATTTAAACTAAAACATAATCAAACCTAAAGGCTAAAAGGAAATAAGAAACTCACTTACTCTCCCTAGCCATCACCGTCCATCCCTGTTCAGCAACACTAACAACAACCACAATTGAACTCCACAAGCTTTATGTTGTAAAACTTTATGTATTTGCATGTTTTTTTTTTTTTTTTTTATTGTTGTTGTTGTTGTTGTCAATATATAAAATTTTCTTTTTATTAGATTGTGTAATTTATGCTTCTTGAGGAGCATTCTAAAAAAAAATTTTGAAGCTGTCGCTGAGTACACATCACACTTGGATAAATTAGCAATTAAAGTTGGGTTCTTTGAAGTACTCGAGCTCAAGATTCACGCCAATTGGTCATTATTTGGCCACTACTGTTGTGTTTTTATCTTAGGCAACAAAATAACGTAATAAAGTAGGAAAAAAGAAAAAAAAAAAAAAAAGAGTTTCTCATGTTCAAGTAATGTGGGACGGATTCTCAAAAAAAAAAAAAAAAAAAAAAAAGTAATGTGGGACATGCATTATGAAGCATACAAAAAGATGTTTGGTAAGGCTAGACTAAGTAAAGTGATAGTACGTAATCCCAAGAGATAGAGACGGAAAAGAAAGGCTATGGAGCCCATGCGTCGGCACTATCTTACCCAAGACCATGCAGCCCAAGTCAACAGCCTCTGTCCAATTTAACACAAAATATCAGATAGCTATAATGAGGGTGGCTTTCACCAATCGGAGAGTCTCCATGCCTATCTCACTCGTTTGAAAGCCATTGGCTCAAAGACTTCAGCCGAACTCATCAAAAAGTATAAAGACTTGGGGCACCGTATTGATTGCATAGTCTATGATTCTTCTTTATCATGGGCTTTGGATGTGGCCAGAATTTGGCTTAGTTTCAGTGGCAAAAATAGCCAAATATCACGTTTTGATAAAATTTATGGCAAATTAACACTATTTCAAAAATATTTAGCAATTTATCACTTTTTTAGTACTTGAGTTTCACAAAATTGAGTTCTAAATAGTACTCAAATTCAGTGAACTTGAGTTCCTAGTGAGTCGCCACACTGCTGATCTGGAATTTGTATAATTAAAAAATAATAATGTGGTACTCGATATTACTAAAATCGATTCAAGCTTCATACATTCGAGTACCTTGTTTTCCTTTTTTTTTTTTTTCATACATTCTAGTTCTTTTCTATCTCTCTGTCTTACGTAGAGGCACTTTTTTTTTTTTTTAATCTCCCGTAGGAACTCACTCTTGCAAGTTAAAGAAACTTGTCAAGTCAAAGAAAATGGCAAGCATTTATGGCCAAAGAAAAGAAGCATAAATTTGGTTTGCATGTGGGGTGTTGTTCCAAGCCATCTTCTTTGACAATTCATAAAGAACATTTAATGCAAGCTCTTGCATTTCTTCACGCATGAAACTTCTTGAATATTATTCATCTTCCTGACATGGGCATGCAAGCCATTTAATGGTTTGTTGGCTAATGTCAAGTCACTAAGTTTGACTATTCAAGCCATTCCAACAAAGACAAACAGTAGAAAATGAAAAAAAAAAAAAAAAAAAGGGTACTTGACTACACTAAGCTCAAGTACTATAAAAAGATACTCAATTTCAATAATATCGAGTACCACATTTTTTTTTTTTTTAATTAAACAAATTCCAGGTCAGTAGTGTCACTTTGGCAACTCACTAGGAACTCGAGTTCACTGAACTTGAGGACTATTTAGAACTCGATTTTGTGGAACTCGAGTACTAAAAAAGTGGTACATTGCTAAATATTTTCGAAACAGTGCTAGTTTGCCACAAATTTTGCCAAAACGCAGTATTTGACTATTTTCACCTAGTTTTAGTTACATTTTTCACTCAAACATGTGCTGTAACTTTCATATTTATCGTGTGTATCATGGGTTATTGAAGCTCATACATATTTACAAGATTAAGAGAAACAACCAAGCAAAGAATTTGACTGAATCAGAGTTGTTTCAAAACCGTCATCAATGAAAACATAATTTGAATTGGGTCTTGGGAGCATCTAACAAACAGCAATTAAGCCAAATTCATCTGTGAACCAATACACATTACGATATTAAGAGAAAAAACCAACCAAAAAATTTAATATGAAGTCACGCTCTAGTCGCTTAGGAAAAATTATAATTTAAATCGTTTCTCAAACTCAAAATTGCCTCAACATTATGCAAAAAACAAAGATAACAAAAATCTGCTGATATGCTGCCAAAGATAACAAAAATCTGCTGATATGCTGCCATGGTCAAGAAGTGTGCAACCTACAGCCAAACCAAAGAATTGATCGAACAAAATTCTTTCTTGACTGCAAGTAAACCCAAGGAATTCTGTCTCCACATCTTGATTATTAAGGTGTGGAGAATCTTAATCAATTAAGGAAAGAAGCCAATTGGAGGGGAAAAAAAGTTGAAATTCGGAATCAGGATTTTTATGTATATATTGGGATTAGTCTTATTCTTTAAGTTGATTTTAGTTGTTTTGTATTAATAGTTTAAGTTTGAAATATTTATGTGTGAGTAGTGTGGTTAATTAGTAAAGTGTTGATGATTCTAATTACAAGAGTGAGAGGTTCATATAACATAGTTGGGCCCAAACGTATTACCAAAGCCTTTGGATTATATGGTGTTCTTATATATTATAGGCAAAAATGCAAAACTGACCCTCTAACTTTCGGCATTTTTCATTTCAGTCCTCTAACTTTCAGTTTTGTTATTTCAGTCCTCTAACTTTTAATTGTTGTCAATTTGATACTCCGTTAGATCTTAGTTATCTATTGCCGTCAAGTGCTCTTTTATTTTTTGTAATTAAAAAAAATTAAGAAAACTGTTATTTAAAAAAAAAACATTCATTTTTTTTCTCATTTTCTCTTCCGTCGGACTCTCTCTCGCCGGACTCACTCTCTCGCTTTCTCATTCTCTATCTCTCTGTCTCACAGTGCCGTGGTGCAAGGCCTTACCGCCACTGCCGGCCTCCACCCACAACCTCCTTGCCACCGAACTCCAAGTCCTGAGCAATCTTTCGCCTCTCTTTCTTCGTCATGTTAATCTCAGCTTGAACCTCTTTCCACTTTTCAGGGACTAGACTCTCGGGCTCGATTTCTGAAATGGGTTTATTGTGTTTTTTGTTTGGTTTGGGAGTTTGGGGTTCTTCTTCAATGTCGTTTTGGAGATATGGGTCGTCGAATACGCCTTCTTTGAATACGACACAGTCGCCGATGACGAGTTCTTCTTCGAGTTTGAAGACGTCGTCGTTTTGGAGGGGGAGAAAGGACTGGCGTCTGGTTGAGAGGTTTATGGTTTTGGGGGTGCGGGAGAGGGAGAGGGAAAGTGAGGGTGGAGGAGTGGGGAGGGGGTATGAGACTTTGGGTTTCAGATTTTGGTGGAGTGAGTGATGAAGAGAGAGAGAGAGAGAGATGGAGAGGTGGAGGCCGGCGGTGGCAAGGAGGTTGTAGGTGAAGGCGGCGGCGGCGGTGAGGCCTTGCACCACGGCACTGTGAGACAGAGAGATAGAGAATGAGAAAGCGAGAGAGAGTCCGAAGAGAGAGAAAATGAGAAAAAAAAATGATTGTTTTTTTTTTTTTTAATAACAGTTTTCTTAATTTCTTTTAATAAATAAATATTAAAAAAAAAAAAGCCAAAACGACGTCGTTTTAACTCACTTAACGGCAGTAGATAACTGAAGTCTAACGGAGTACCGAATTGACAACAATTGAAAGTTAAAGTACTGAAATGACAAAACTGAAAGTTAGAGGACTGAAATGAAAAAAATTGAAAGTTAAAGGGTCAGTTTTGCATTTTTGCCTATATTATACTAACTACTCAACTGGAGTCTTTACAAGTTCTTATTTCCCCAACAAGTGGATTTATGAAATTCGAGTCAATGGTTCAACTGGGCAAGTGTTTGACAGTGGATAACACCAATTAAGAGGAAGACTCTTCAATTCTACCCATGGTTAAGTAAAGCTTTTACTAGATGCGTATTGGTGACTGCCATTGTTGTGCAAGGAAGACTCCCATTTTCGCTCCACCTATAATTGAGTAAAGGGCGCTCTATTGGTGAAGGTAATGCATGACACTTAGATTGTGCAGAAAAAGACTTTCATTCAAGAGAAGAAAAAAAAACTATAGTATTACAAGTGATTTAGTAGAAGGTTCACAGTTGAATGTGGAGATTTGTTGAAATGTTTACATGTGGCTAGTGTGGTTAGTCAAGGGTTTAAGTCCAACAAGAGATACTATTTACAAGAGTGAGTCCTTAATACTGCAATTTAGTTGGACCCAAACTCATCGATTTAAGTTTTTGGATTACGTGGAGTTTATATATAGCATTATATTAACCGCTCACTTCAAGTTTCTCAAATTATTATCTCTCCGAATCAAAAGTGTTGAACTAAAGTTGTTACTAGAAAAATTTATAATCTGCGCTAACGAGGATCAATAGCAATCAAATCCTTGTCCATCGACGCAATCCATAATTTAAATTCATGAATTCACTATGCTCTACTCGTCCAGGCAAGATATCGAGCATTAGCTTGTGGTAATGCATTAACATTGTTGTATCAACGAGGCATATATATATACATATTTATATATATTATTACCTGTCAATATTTAAGCATATAGGCACCTCACGTTACTCGAACCAATATTTTTTGTACCAGGTTCCAATTCCTCAGTTTGATTTTCCAATTTCCTACGTTGTAATATATTGTTAGCCCTTATTCAATCTCTTTAAAGTTTAAACTGTCCTAGGAATGAAGCCATGGTAAGGTACATGCCAAACATCCAGTGGAAAATTTCATTTTCTTTTTTTGGGGGTAAAATATGGAATTGCATTAACAACTAAACGGCAAGGTTAGTAGACACACTGCGTATCATAATACATGCCAAGTTTGTCTGAACATTTGTATAATAATAACAAAGCATCAGATTGGGAGAATGTTATAAATTACAAAATCCCACCCCTTCTAGCAATTGCTTCATCACACTTTTTCAATTTGCATTCTTTGGGGAATGAATACCTGTTAGTCATCTTATAAAATAAAACCTAAAATTTCTGTCTTATAGATCGCAGCTTGTCATGTCTTTTTTTTTTTCTTGTGAAATCGGAAAAGTTTAAATTAAAAAAAAGATAGAATCGAGAATCTCACTCGTTTGAAAGACAGTGGCTCAAAGACTTCAGCTGAACTTATCAGAAAGTACAAACACTTGGGGCGCCCTATTGATTGCATGGTCTATGATTCTTCTTTATCTTGGGCTTTGGATGCGGCCTAATTTTGGCTTAGTTTCAGTTGCATTTTTCACTCAAACATGTGCTGTAACTTTCATATATTAAGAGAAACAACCAAGCAAAGAATTTGACTGAATAAGAGAATTGTTTCAAAACGGTCATCAATGAAAATATAATTTGAATTGGGTCTTGGAGTATCTAACAAACAGCAATTAAGCCAATTCATCTGTGAACTCATACACATTACGATATTAAGAGAAAAAGTCGACCAAAAAATTTAATATTAAGTCATGTTCAAGTCGCTTAGGAAAAATTATAATTTAAAGCATTTCTCAAACTCAAAATTGCCTCAACATTATGCTAAAACAAAGAAGATAACAAAAATCTGCTGATATGCTGACATGGTCAAGAAGTGTACAACCTACAGCCAGACCAAAGAATTGATCGAACAAAATTCTTTCTTGACTGCAAGTAAACCCAAGGAATTCTGTCTCCACGAACCATGAACCAACATGCCCTGTACAAAAAAGCATCTTGATTATTACTAAAGAAATCAAACCTCACAAAGATTCTGAAAATTCTTGTCTCTAATATCATAATATGATGTCAATTATAAAGCCTAGAATGGGAAAAGTAGTCAATAAACCTAACCTCTAGGCTCTTCCAATTGCCTTTCTTAAGGGTTAAACAGCCCATGCAAGAATGTAAGCAGCATAAGATTATTCCACATGGCTAAAAAATATTCCAATGCAAGAACAATATCTTATATTTAGCCATATCCAATAAAGGATATAAGCTCAAGCTGGTTTGCATGTGAGGAAAATAAAAGGGGATGTTCTTGTTTCCAAAATAATTTTGGGGAAAGGAAGAAAACACGTGCACCTAACACCTATCGATATGATATTAGCATTTAAGAAACTGAAGGTAATCAACACACCATACTTTTCCATACAATGGATGCAGGGCAAAGAGTTTAATAAAAATTTACAAACACTGCACTTGATTCTCAAAAAAAAATAATAATCAAGTATCAATGGAACTGCCAAATATATACTTTACCCAGGAATCTCAGATAATATAGGTTATATTGTTTGATGTTTTAGCAATTTTATGCATAGAATGATTTGATGACTAAAATGTATCAAAGTAGAAACAAGTTACAAGAAAGGTGAGCACCATCCTCAACACATGTTCAATCAAGAACCAAATAATTGCTGCTGACAGCGTTGGCATCCTCCTATTTACCAGCATCCAGATAATCTGAAAATCTTAAAACAGATGCATCTGTTCCAAAAGCATGCAGGGGAGAAGGAAAAAAAATGCACCTGAAGCCTCAGATAACAGGCATGCAGCGAAACCATCAACATTCAACATACAGTGTAAATACTAGTTATTTAAAAAAAAAAAAAAAAGAGCTCTTAAATACCAATAAAAAAAAAATGCAATCTTAATATATATAGATAAGCAATGAGAGAAATCATAAGTGTGTTAAAATAAAAAGGCAAGCTCAAGTGAAAATGAAAAGGCAATGCACATGGATTTACCTCTAGTAAATCAACGTCTATCAGTTTTTCCGCTGGACCGCTTCCCAGAGAACAAATGCTTTGGTTTCAAAGTAGGTATTACCCTATCTGCCTCACCACGACGTGCATCCTTGTTCCTCTTCTTGGAAGATTTCTTTGCAAGCTTTTGTGCCTTAACCTTTTGAGCAGAGTCCTTGAAGCCCTCTCCAGGGACAAGTTCACCCGGTGGCCGTGAGACTGACCTTGATCGGGATCTAGACCTCATTCGCAGCCTCTTGTTAGGTGTGTCCACATCCATATCCATAGCATCACCACCATCATTATCAGGTGACCTCTCCCTCTTCCGACCCCTCGACCTACTACGGGCTCGGTCAATGGCCTTAGATGGATCCAGCCCCAAAGCAGATAGCTGCCTTCCCATTCTCCTGGTTGTGAACTGCTTGTCCTTGTCAAATTTTCTTGGTACAATAGGCCGGCTCTCTGCAGTGCTTTTCTTGATCCTGTGCTGTTGAATGAGTAAGCTTTTCTTTTTCCTAATCTCAGCCAATGCTTGTTGCTCTTCCGGAGTCAATTCCTTGCCATCCATCTCAAAATCATCATCAACTTCCTCTGCCTGCTTTAGCCCTTCTTCTTGTTCCAACTCCTCAAGCCTTTGTAAAATATCAGGATCAATGAAGTCATACACGTTGTGCCCATCAAGAATTTCTGGCAATACATCTTCTTTCCATTCATCATTAGCTAAGATATAATTCTTCTTCAAACTAGCAGAGTATACACCTGCACCACCATTCTCATTCTCCAAATCCTTTTCAGTTTTCCTCTTTTCCTTCTCTGCTGCTTGCTTCGCTTTAGCTTCCAAAACTGCCTGAGGTATACAAGGTGGCCTTTCCTTCTGGTCCCGTGGCTTTGGTATTGCAACATGAAAACGATTTAAGCAATCATTTATCTTTTTGGATTTCATCTTTATTTCAACCCTCTGATCCAATAACCTCTCACAAGCTGCATTTTTCACAGCAATTACCCCATCCTCAGTCAAAGTACTCATGGTCAGCAGCACCCCTTGGTCATCAGTAGGCTCACCTCCTTGACCAATCACTGTCTTCATAGCTTCAGCTTTCATCTCCATGACCAACTTCATATCTTCCTCTGATAAACCTTCAAGTGGTTGCAAATCAGTCTTGTTGCATACAATAGTCAAAGGTTTGTTCATAAACAGAGACTTAATGCTGTGAAAAAGTGCAGCCTGTTGTGCAATGGTATATCCACAAGACCCCGAGATGTCTAAGAAGAACAACACTGCAGCTCGAAGATGTGCCAAAGCCGTGATACTGCACATCTCAATAATATTGCGATCCTCAAAAGGCCGGTCCAAAATACCAGGTGTATCAATGACTTGATACCTTAGGTACTTATAGTCTGTATGACCAACAAAGAGCGACTTTGTGGTGAAAGCATAGGGCTGGACATCCACATCAGCTCTAGTGATCTTGTTAATGAAGGAACTCTTGCCCACATTGGGATACCCACAAATCAAGACCGTCCTAGTATTTGGATCAATCGAAGGTAGCCTAGCCATATGCTGTCTGATCTGTTCTAAGTAAGCCAAACTAGGAGCAACCCTTTTTATAACAGTGCACATGCGACCAAGAGCAGCAACCTTGAGACACTTGCATCGGTACAACGAATCACCATACTTCAACAACCTGACATAATCTTTAGCAATCTTACTAATCAGATTCCTTGCGGTATTGATTTGGCCAAGGGCAAGCTTGTAGTGATCTTTGTTGTAGAGCACATGGAGAAGATCTCCATAAAAAGGATGGATATCATCAAGACGAGGAAACTCGTCGATGATTGTAGAGAGCTTGTCATAATAGTTCGTCTGGGTATACTTCACCTTACGCATATAAAACTGGCGAAGGCGAGATATAGCATAGCCCTTATGGACAACTGTCGGCGTTTGCCGTTGAGTACGAGACAAAATTATATCAATGAAGTCCTTCCCATTTGGAACTACAGTAATGTTCTTAAAATTATACTGCACCATCTTAAAGCTTCACCAGCTATCACCCCCTACTACTACAACAACAACAACAACAACAAAGTAGTGAAAAGTAAAATTAAAATTTCATTCATAAACTCACACTACCACACCAATGATAATATCAAAAACGCCCATATTTCAAAAAAAGACAAAATTAACCAGAAAATGCAATACCCAGAATTCTTAAATCCTAAATAGACCTAACCCAAAAGCCAAGCAAACAAAATCAACAAAACCCACAATCATAGTCGCCAAAAAAAACACAGATCAATTATTCAATTCACAATCATCCTCAGCAAAAAAAAAAAAACAAACACCACAATCAGCACAAATTCACAGAAGCAAACTATAAACGTATGGTGTGGAGAGAAAGAGCATCAGAGAAAAATACTTGAAAATTGGAGGTTGGAGAGGCCGGCGGCTTGGTTGATGCGGCTTGATTACCTCTCTGTCCTTGGAGAGAGGGAAAAAACAGAGAGGGAGGCTAGGTTTAGGGTTTTAGAGGGGTATCTGGTGAAAAGCTAGTGGTTTTATTGGGCCTTTAATTGGGCTTTTTAATTTTTTTGGGGTCTGTCTTTCGGGTTATAATCAGGCCCAAATAAAATAAATTTAAAAAAAAAAAAAAAAGAACTAAGAACACTCGTTAATAGTAAATTTATATTTCATTCATTTTTTTTTATACTCCGTAATTTAAATTAGGTTAAACGGTTTATCTTTCCCTGTTGAGCTGGGCCTGGGCTGATTTCTTCCTGGAGGAGAGGGGCCCAAATGCCCCAAACATGATTTTAATACCCCCATTTACTATATATATGTATATTTTTTTTTTTTTTAGGGTGAGGGGGTTGGGGGTTCCAATTATCCTTCTTTGCAATTCTCCCTCATATATATATATATATATATATATATATATATACACATACCTCTAGTACTTTTTCAAATAGAATCTCATTTTATTCTAATGAGAAATTGTCACATCACCCACTAACTAAATAAAATGTAGAGATTAAAACTCACTACCACTTGTCATTGTGTATAAATGAGATTTTCAGTTAAAAAAGTATTGGAGGTAAATCAAACCCTCTTTATATATATATATATATATTTGGTGGTTTAACTAGTTAAGTATTATAACTTTAATGGCCTATTTGGAAGTTTAGAGAGGGAGGAGAGTAGAGGGGAGTAGAAGGGAGGAGAGTGGTGGGAAGGAGAGTAGAGGGGAATGGTTTCCCTCCACCTTGTTTGGATGTTTTTAAAATTAGTAAGAGGGAAGGGAGTAATTAGTCATTCCCCTTATTTGGATGTTTTAAAAATTAGGATGGAGATCAATTAGCTTTAGACCAATTAGCTTTAAAAATGTCTGACTTTAGACCAATTAGCTTATGTAATGTTATTTATAAGATCATATCCAAGGTTTTGGCTAACCGTTTGAAGCAGATCCTCCCATATATTATCTCTCCCACACAGAGTGCATTTGTCCCTGGCAGACTCATTACAGATAATGTATTACTTGCCTATGAGACTCTCCATGCTATGAATATTCGGAAAAAAGGAAAAAAAGGTGCTTTGGCATTGAAACTTGACATTAGCAAGGCATATGACAGGGTGGAATGGCCTTTCCTCCAGGGAATGATGGTGAAATTAGGCTTTCCAGAGAAGTGGATTAAATGGGTGATGGAATGTGTGTGTTCACCCTCCTATTCCATCTTGATTAATGGAAAGCCGTATGGTCACTTACAACCTTCAAGAGGGATTCGCCAAGGCGACCCTCTTTCACCATATTTGTTTCTTTTGTGTGCAGAAGGGTTTACAGCTCTTTTGGAAAAAGCATTTATGGAAAGGCGAATTAGTGGGGTATCTATTTGTAGATGTGCGCCAAAAATAACAAACTTATTATTTGCAGATGATTCTCTACTATTTTGCCAAGCATCTCAAACCGAAGTTGCAGCCATTACTGAGATCCTTCAAAAGTATGCAGGTGCATCGGGTCAATCTATTAACTTACAGAAATCTTCGGTATTTTTTAGTAAAAACACACCGATTGGCCAAAGACAAGCAATTGCCTCGGCTTTGGGAGTGGAGGAGGTGGAGAAGTTTGACACTTATTTGGGCCTACCAACCCTGATTGGATGGGCAAAGTACCAAACTTTCTCCTTCATTAAGGATAGGGTCTGGAAAAAATTGCAAGGGTGGAAGGGGATGATGTTATCTAGAGCGGGTAAGGAAGTGCTAATCAAGGCAGTGGCTCAATCAATCCCCACATACACGATGGGGGTGTTTCTCTTACCTTTGACACTTTGTGATGATCTCAATGCTTTGTGTGCAAAATTTTGGTGGGGTCAAGTGGGTAATGAGAGGAAAATACATTGGCGAAATTGGGATTTTTTATCAAAGCCAAAGAAAGATGGCGGTATGGGGTTTAGAGATTTGAGAAGCTTTAATCTTGCTATGCTTGCCAAGCAAGGGTGGAGACTAATACAAGATCAAGACTCACTATTATTCAAATGTCTTAAGGCTAGATACTTCCCTCGATGCAATTTCCTTGATGCGGCTGTCTCACCAAACTGCTCCTACACATGGAGAAGTATAGTGGCAGCTATACCTATCCTAAAATCTGGGTGCTGTTGGAGGGTGGGTGATGGATTAAATATTAGAGGTGCAGGGGACAAATGGATACCAAACCATCCCACTAACAAAATCCTTTTTCCAACCGTGTTGGAGGATGAGAATTGGTGTGTTGCGGATTTGATTGACCAGGATCTTTATTGGTGGAACCGTGACCTCATCTATGCCAAATTCCATAAAGTTGATGCTGATGCTATCTGTAAAATTCCATTGAGCCGTAGGTCTGTACCGGATGCCATTTTTTGGCTGCATAGCAAGGATAGGGCATACTCATGTAAGTCGGGGTATCAAGTAGCAAGACAGATTGCAAGGGAACCAGATTGGACTGAATGCTCCACAGGTCCAGCAGGAAGACAAATATGGCAGAAGATTTGGAAGCTAGGAGTGCCAAACAAAATCAAGTTGTTTGGTTGGCGTGCTTGCCAGGAAATTTTACCAACCCGTGTGAATTTAGCAAAAAGGAAAATAATTGATGATGATCTATGTCAGTGCTGTGGGAGAGAACCCGAGACTGAAGTACATGTCTTGTGGGAGTGTGGGGCTGCTCAAGACGTTTGGGCAGGATGTGTGCCTAGACTCCAGAAGATGCCAAGCAGCCACGGTAATGTTGTTAAACTTTTTGAGACTCTATTTGACAAACTTGAGTCCCCAGAGGTTGAGTTGTTTTTTGTCCAAGCTTGGTTCATATGGAACCAGAGAAATACGGTCTTATATGGAGGAAGCTTTAAGGATCCAACATGGCTCAACAAAAGAGCTAGCGACTACCTATGGGACTACCAGCAAGCACAGCGGCAACTTGTTACTGTCACAACAACAACAGGGAGAACCATCTGGCAGCCACCACCACAATCGCGCTTCAAGCTTAACTTCGATGCGGCTATCTTTGATGAGCAGAACTGTACGGGTGTTGGTGCAGTAATCCGTAATTACAGAGGTGAGGTGATGGCTGCCATGTCAGCCAAGGGACCGCCGGTGACAACTAGTGATGAAGCAGAAGCATTAGCTTGTAGAAAAGCACTTGAATTCTCAGTCGATGCGGGTTTTCTAGAGCTAATAATCGAAGGGGACAATGCGTATGTTATGAAGAATATTGGCTCATCTCTCCCAAACCGGTCTTTGCTGGGCATAATTATAGATGATGTTAAGTGTCTTATAAATGGGATGCAAAATGTCTATGTAAGTAGTATTAGAAGGGAAGGAAATATGGTGGCCCATGCCCTTGCGAGGTTTGCTAAGAATGTTTCGGAGGACTTGTATTGGCTGGAAGACACTCCGACTCCAGTGGTGGATGAATTGTACTTTGATATGTTGAACTTGAATGAATGAAATTATGTTGGTTTGGCTTTCAAAAAAAAAAAAAAAATTAGGATGGAGATGAGAGGAAATGATTAAAATAGACAAATTTACCCCTATTTGAAAATAGACTTGCAACATTTGTCTATGATTAATTTAGAAAGGATAAATTAGGGAATTTACTTGAACAATAATTTATCTACTCTACTTTCCCTCCAAATCTCTCTAATTTGGGGGAATTAAAAAATGAGGAGTTAGAGGGAGTTGAAACCCCTCCAAACCCCTCCCCCTCCTTCCTTAAAAAACTTCCAAACAAGGTAATTGGATTACTCTCCTTCCTTCTACTTTACTCCCCCTCCTTTTTTAAACATCCAAACAAGCCATAAGGCTAGAATGGAGGGGAAGAGCAAGGAGGGAAAGGTAGCAAATTTCTAAGCACCCTTCCTCTCTCTTCCTCCTCATCAAAATAAAAGATTATGGCTAAGAAATTCAATGACATGCTCAAATGTGCTAATTAATATATTATGGTCACTTTTTCATTTTCTTCGTATCTAGTTCCTCTGACGTTTTTTTTTATCCAAAAAGGAAGAAGTTATGCTTTAAGAAATATTTGGAACTTTGGGCTTTAGCTCTTTATAGAAAGACAACATGTGTCCCTGTCATGTGTAATGCTTGTTAACTCATTTGGTTGGTTGGATACTTGGATCAAGTATAATTAAGATTAAGTAAGTCATGTTCATTGCTCATGACAAAAACACATATATTCTTCTTAATGGAGGTTGAAGCCCAAGGCTCCAAATATGTTTGAATTCAAACTTTGTCTATTGAAAAATAAAGTTAAGCAATTTAATTATGTAAATGAAAAAAAAAAAAACTAATTAATTATAATAAAAAAATGACTTTAATTACATAGATCATTAGCTTGAAATTACATCTCGCATAATGATGATGAAACTATCAACACTATTTTTCTTTCTTTTTTTTGATAAGTATTAACACATCTCGCATAATCGTTCTTTCATATATGTCAAAAGTTGCTAACACTATAAACTTTTTCCTTTTTTTTGGAGGAAAGCTGGCATTATAAACTTGAATGAATGGAATAATAAGAATTTTCATGTGCTAACCTATGTACCTTAATAAAGACTGATTGTATGTGACGTGCTTTTTTATAATAAGTTGTGGATCCGCACACCTTTGGTGCAATGATCACTCTACAAGTATAAGTGTCTGTGGGTTGTGGGAGATGCAATATCTGGAGTTCAAGTTTCTAGGAGGGAGTTTTACACACATATTCTCTTAGATTATGCTAAAGTAGAATTTATATCTTTTTTTAAATAAATAAATAAAAAAAAAAGATGGTGGATGCAATGAAAAAAAGTTGTCCAGTTTTAACAATTGGGCCAACAGTTCCATTAAAGTACCTTGACAACTGGGTCAAGAATTATAATGATTATGGGCTTAACCTGTTCACATTAGAATCCTCTATTAGTATCATCAATCGGTTCGACATCAAGCCCATAGGATCTGTTATTTATGTGTCATTTGGTGGCATGGCCAATTTAAGCAACAAGCAAATAATGGAACTGGCTTTGGCTCTTAAGGGAAGCAAATACTACTTTTTGTGGGTTGCTAAGGCTTGTTGGTGAATTGGAGTTCACAAATGGAAGTGCTATTGGGTGTTTTTTTCAACACATTGTGGGTTGAATTCTATGATTAAGGCATTCAGCTTAGGAGTGCCAAAGGTGGGTATGCCACAATGGACCGATCAAACAATAGATGCCAAGTTTGTTCAGGATGTGTGGAAGGTGGGAATTAGGGTTAAGGTTGATGAGAATGGGATTGTGAGAAGAGAAGAGATTGAGTTTTGCATTGGGGAAGTAATGGAGGGTGAGAGAGGAAGAGAAATGAAAAAGGATGCTATGAAATGGAGGTGTTCGGCTCTAGAGGCAGTTAGTGAGGGAGGTACTTTGAACAAGAACATTGATGAGCTTGTATCTAAATTGATAAACTAGTTTCCATCTTATAAGTAATTAATAAATGATGTATTACTGTTATAATAATTAACTTTATCAGAATGCTAAGAAATGGAGAGGCTTGGCTCTAGAGGCAATTAGTGAGAGAGGGACTTCAAACAAGAATATTGATTAATTTGTATCTAAATTGAAAAACTAGTTTTCATCTCATAACTAATTAATAAATGATGTATTTTTGTTAGAATAATGGTTAAATAATTCAATTTATCATTTCTTAGCAGTTATAACTTCAGTAAATTATCATGGTATTAAAGTAGTTTGTCCAGAGTTTAAACTATTGTTTTTGCTCTACCTCCTCTTTTAAAATTTAAAAACATCACGTGTTAGATCCCACTTATTAAAGGAGAGATTGGACTCATATGATGGGGTAAGAATAATAGTTAAATATTTAAATTCACCAAGGCAGTCAATAATTTATCAATTGCAATAAAAGTTCATTTTTATTGTAGTATAATTTAAAAGTTTTATTGTAATAAAATTTTTCCTGAATGCAATAACTTAATTAGCTCATGATATAGTCATGAGAATGATAATATTATATTTTTATTTTTTATTTTCTTATGTCTCAAATTTCACATTAGCTACAGCCAGTGTCTTCTGCGTCTAAGGTGGGATGGTATCTGTCTAAGGCTTAGTGTTTGGGGTCCAAGAGGTCTCGAGTTCTACTTTGGGAGTGTTAAAATAATAGTTAAATTATTAAATTCATTTGTTAAATCCTTTCAAATAATTAATAATTGATTGATCATAATAAAAAAAAAAATAACTTTTAATATAATATAAATTAAATTTATTATTGTTATAAAATTTTACCTAGATATAATAATCATTGCTCATGATATGGTTATTATGACAATTTAACCTTTTTATTTTTACTTCCTTCTATACACTCACAATATTGGTCATATATAATGAGAAAATACATGTTATTTTTGTTGCATGTATCCTCTTCCTCATGTGGGGATTGACCTTACACTGCATGTATCCTCCTCCTCACTGGGGTCCACCCCCATGTGAGGGGGAGGATACATGCAATGGAATCAGCATGTACCACCTCATATATAACAAACAAAGAAAGTTGACATGACCTTGCATTGTTCTTATAATGTTTACATAAGCAATGATGTCAATAGATTTGTTTTTTCATAGTGTTATACCAAGATTATAGAGGACAAAAAGGAGTGTGGTTATAGTATTGAATATCGTGTTAAGGGCTATCTCTTAAAGGGTGGCTATGTCATTTCACCTCAAAACTAATTGATAATAAGGAATATACTATAAAATATTTTATGGTATTTGATGTCACGTTCATTGGCCTATTTTTAGAGTGGTTGTAGGGAGTCAAATTGTGGTTTCCCTATTAATAATCCCTCCCTCACAATAACACTTTCGTGACTTAAACCTATGACTTTGACTCGGATACCATTTGTTAGACTGTAAGTTATGCCGTTCCACCTCAAAAAAATTGGTGATGAGGAAGACACACTCGAATATTTTATGACATTCAACATCATGCTCGATAGACCTGTTTTTAGAGTAGTTATAAGTTGTTAAACTGTGGTCCCCCAACAAGTATGAACTATAAAACATGTGTGGTATTCATATTTCATGAGAGGAAGTTACATATAACAGTTTGATGTAGTAAATAATTCTCCACAATCATCACTCAAGAGCACGACATCTTAGGGCCTATTTGGTTAGAGATTTCTAACATTATTGTTTAAGTGTTGTGAAAATATATGTAAGTTAAAAAGTGTTGTAAAAATATATGTTGTGGAGTTTAAATACTAAAAACTGTTATTTAAACACTCGTACCAAACACCCTCTTATTATTTGAAACTTATTAAACCAAAGTATTATTTCATTGGACTCAATCTGATAAATATTTCTAAACGTTCTTATTTGTTTCTATAACCATTTCTATACAAATTTATTTGTATTGTATGTATATATTGTGGTTATTCGATCTTTTTCAAAAGAAGACTTTGGTTAAACTTCTCATTCTCCACGCCTGTTAAATTTTTTTTAATTAAAAAAAAAAGGTGCACGTATTCTTCTTTTATATCCAAGATCAAAACATAATTTAGGTATTGATTTCGACTCAACAATAATAATTTTATCTATAAACTTTCAGCCGTCTTTATAACATTAACATGACATGCCCAAACCGTATGTCAATCCCAAAAACTTATAATTTACAACGTCAAATATTTTGTACTCGTTTAATTAAATACAAAAGTCCTTTATCTATAATTTTGAATTTGTGAGAGCTTCTGCCTGTTACGCACATAAAGAAAGAATGAAAGGAGATTAAAAAAAAAAAAAAAAAAAAAAAGAAAGAAAAGAAGACAAGAAACCACCATTAATTGTAGGTGAACCTGGATGATAGTCCCGGCTCTTGCCCCAACAGATTTGAAGACTTAAGACGATAGCTTCAAATGAACTTTTTTGTTATCACTTAAATAATATTTAACTGGCAATTCTATATTATAATTTTTTTATTAAAAAAATTTACTATTCTTACTTTTTAATATGACTATTTTTTTCCAAAAAAAAAAAAATACTAAAATTAAACTATTACAAATTTTGCTTAAAAAATTACAAATTGAGATAATAACAAACATGATGGTAACATTTTAAGAACATACTAAATATACATTTGAATGAATTATGCTAAGAATACTATAAATTTTACGACATAAAACTTACAAAAATATATTACCGTTCACCAATCATGTAAAGTAATTTTAACAAGCATTTAATAAGTTATTATAGTGCGCAAATGGTCCATAGGTGAACATGAGCTAGGCTGTACTTACCTTGGAATTGAATGTAAAAGGCAGATATAAATAACAATAAGAGTGCCAACTGGGGCAATTTGTTGACTACTCGGCCGGCTGGCCGGCCGGCCAGTACCCACCGATTCAATTTTACGAAAAATGTTGTTACCTTTTTGAATCATTTTGATTTATTACTTTACAAGTATGATTAATAAAAAAAAAAAAAAAAATTGTAACAAGGCGGCCGGCAAAGAAGAAAATGTTAAAAGCCACGGAACAAAGAAAAATTCTTGTGCCACACCATTGGCCATGGCGGGGGCACAAAAATTACTACAGAACAAATTAAAGTCCACATCCTCTCATCATTTCTAATTTTAATAAAACCAAGAAATTGACAGGCATTTGAATTAGCTTTATAAAAAAAATCACTTTTTTTTTTTTTTTTAAAGAGTGATTACTGACATGTATATATATAATAAACATAATGGCAGATAAAAGCCGCAGAACGAAGAGCCCACATCCTCATCTTTTCTACTTTTAATAAAACCAAGAAATTGACAGGCATTTGTAGCTTTGTAAAAAAAATCACACTTTTTTTTTTAAATAAAAAAACAAGTGATGTTACTAGCTTGTCTATAATAAAAATAATGACAGTGTTGAATTTATGTGTTGTATTAATTATAATTTATCAAAATTAATGATAGTTATTAAAAGACATTTACCATCATTATGTTTGTATATTAAGTATTATATATGAACTTTGTTAACTATGATAGTTATTAATGAATATTTATTATAAATATTTTTTCAATGAAATTATTAAATATATAATTATGGGTTGTGTTTAAGTTACATATAATATAATTCTAAGTAATATTACATCATCTAATAATTTATTATTAAATTAATATTTTGAAAATTTCATCGTTAGATTATATAGTCTATATGTTAGAACATGCACGCTTCATGTCACTTAGTTGTTATTTATTATTTGATTTAAAAACTCATCTTTTATTCATTATTTTAAACTACAAAAACTTAAATTTAAACAATTGATTGATAACATGACTATTGATATTTAATTATATTAAAATTTTGCAAACATTCACAATTAATTAAAAAATATTAAACGATGTGATACTGTTTAAAGCTACATCAGATATAACTTGAAATCAATCCTATAATTATAGTAATTATTAGTCAATAATTATTATAATTATTTTTATATATGGAGATATTTAATTCATTGTGTAAAGAAAGTATGGCAATACTCTAATTGATGGTTTAAATATATAGAACAAGATAAGCTCAATAGTCAGATTTATACATATATCATGACATTATCTCTTTGAATCCTTGCTCATCCATCTGATAGAGAGAGCGAGAGCACACTGCAAGAAAATGGAGAGGAAAACTCATATTCTAGTTATTCCATACCCTGTACAAGGTCACATAAATCCTATGCTCCAGTTCTCCAAGCGCTTAGCCACAAAGGGTGCTAGAGTGACTTTAGTCGCTACCAGCACCATTAGAAACTCCATGCAAGCCTTGCAAGGTGCTAGCTCTGTCAACATTGAGATAATCTCTGATGGCTCTGAGGGAGACGAAACCGTAGAAAGCTTAATAGCAACTGTGGATCGTTTCAAAGATTTAGTTTCACAAAGCTTAGCAGAGTATATTGAGAAACTAAACAGCTCCAAATACCCACCAAAGTTTATTGTGTATGACTGTGCTCTACCATGGGCTCTAGACGTGGCTAGAAAATATGGCATAGATGGAGCTCCATTTTACACTCAATCTTGTGCAGTCAATGTCGTCTATTATCACTTCAAGAAAGGAACAGTAAGGTTGCCTCTCGAAGAACCAACAGTATCACTACCCTCGATGCCAAAACTAGCAATCAATGATCTATCTTCGCTCCTTTCTAATCCAAGCTCTTACCCACCTCTATTGAAACTTTTTCTGGATCAATTTTCCAACTTCCTAGAAGCAAAGTGGATCTTTTTCAGCTCTTTCAAGGAGTTGGAACTCGAGGTAAGTTCACAATCTCTCTAAATATTTACCTTACTTTTAACTTTTGACTTTTAACTTTTGACTTATGATAGGTATTACACTTTTTTTTCAATCAGACTGTCTTGCAAATTGATAGTTAACATTTTAAAAAAATAAAAAATATGATAATTATTTGTTATATTGTTGATGTTATTCTAATCCCTTTTATTATCACATCAATTTTTAAAATTTTTGAAGTTAAATTAATATTAATTTAATATTTGATGTTTATTTAGGAAATATTTGGTTGGGATAAAAACAAAAAAAATGAAAATAAAAATAAGGTGAAAAATAGCATTTCTTTTCTATTTGATTGAGAGTTAAAATTGTCCAAGTCTTGTAATTAAGTGCTAACCCCCGTTTTCTTTATTGAGAACAAAGTTTTGAATTCTATTCCAAATTAATGTTGGTTATAAAAACGAAATATTTCGGTAATGCAGTTGTAATTATTTTATCTTAAAGCTTAATTATACTTATTTTATCATAAAGCTTAATGATTTAAAATCTACCGTACCGCACCGGCCTGTACAGCTGGAATTTACCGCACCGGTGGGTAGGCCGGTACAAAAATACCTTTTATTTTGTCTCGGATTAAATACCCCCATACCGGTATTATTCCGGCCATACCGGAATAAATGCCGGATTCCGGCCGGTAAATAGATTTCGGGCGAAACAAAAACATTTACCGACTTACCTTCTATACATTTTTGTTTTCACCTGATAATGCTTCTCTCTATTATCTCGTTCTCTCTTCTTCTTCTCCCTTTTCTTCATATTTTCTTTGTTCGTGACTTTCCTGTCCTCCACTTTTTCCAGCTTTCCTCCCCTTTTTGTTCTTCAGTTCTTTCTTCAAATCTCTCTCTCAGCATTTGAGTGTCTATGTCTGGTTGTTCCTTACTGTTTGTATTTTTAAAGCTTTTTTTTCTTAGTTTTGTGTGGCCACGTGAAGAGGCAGGAGAGTTCTTCATCCAAGAAAAGAAAAAGTAATGTAAAGCATTAAATGCGATAAGACTTATCTTGAAAAGTGAGATTGAAAAAAAGATTTTAAAAATAATAATAAAAGATGTTAAAAATAGTGGAAGGAAATAAAAACTTAAAAAAGTAGTAACAAATGTTGGCAGATAACCTTGGCTTGTACATGTGTAACAACTTCGGATTTGAGTAAAAAAAGGGTCTAGAATTTGTCTTATAATTTTTTTAAATGTCTAGTCAATTAAACAAAAATTCACTTTTATTGTTAGTTATATATATATATATATATTAAATATATAAAATAACGATAAATTCGAAATGGTATATTAATATTGATTGGTATTCAAAATATATTGTATTAATGGCTAAATCAGTATAGTCTCCGGTATGGTATTGGCTTCTTTATTAAAATACTTAATTTAATATAGTTTTTCTTAAAAAAATTCTTTATAGAGTGATTATATTGATTGTTAAAAAAAGATCAAAGGGAATTACAGATTTACACTATATTAGTAATATAAATCTTATATTGTTAGTACAACATGTATTAAGAATTTTCCAAAATTCAAATATAGTACAATTTCTATAAATAAACAAGTATGTAGGGGTACTATGAAGACTATAGAACCAACATATTGGGGTACTGTGAAGACGATTTCAACTTGTTCTCATGGTAACCTTGAATTTTTTTTTAAAATTTTATTTATTGTCATACATTTCCCCTATTTCCAATTATTTTTATGTATTTCCTTCCTCATCTAACTTTACCTTCTCGACCTTATTCGCATATTTAATTTCTTATAATTTTAAATAATTATATGAATTACAAACCTTCATTCACCAAAAAAAAAAAAAAAAAAACCCTAAATGAGATAATTCTATTTTTAGACCATTTGGGAGTCCAATTATACAAGTAGACCCCAAATTTAGAATACATGTGAAATTTTAAGAGGGAAAGCGGTAAGTTTAACCAAAAAATGGTCATTCGAAAAAATGTTGACAATCAGTAAACGATTGGTTTGAAGAGAAAGGATAAAAAGGAAGAAAATTAACCATTGAAAGAGTGGTTTATATAAAAAAAAACCCATTAAAAGAGTGTTTTTTGTGATATGAAGTTTATTTTTGGTAAGTATGTTGAGTATGTAATGGTTCAGAAATCTTTCTTTGCTCTTAAAAGGTTAAAACGTTTTTTAGTTCCTGAACTTGTTTTTTGAAGTCAATCTCACCATCTTTTTATTTTTTTTTTAAAAAAAAATTCAAATTCGTTATATGAAGATCAGATATATTGAATATGCCAAACCGACTCTATAGCAATTAAAAAAAAAAAATTAATGAATTTTATTGATACCATTCTGAAACTATATATTGGACATCAATACAATACTTTTATAATAAGAGGCACTGCCGGAAATTTTCAAAGCGAAAAGAAGAGAAAGCAACCTAGCGAAATGATGCTAAATCCATTGACTCCACCTTAATTTAGGTAATTGGCATGAGAAGTTTATATATATATAGACACACCATTACAAATACTTATATAATATAATATATAATTATATGCTACAACCCCAATAAGTCGAACCCATATACACTTTTCTCCTCCGAACACTAATGCTTAGAAAGGTACCAATTTGCTCAATTGGGTAGTGATATGAGAAATTGTGAACATGGGACATACGGGCATAAAAAGTTACAGTTTACATTTCAAATCACAGCTAGTCCTCAACTTCACATAATTTACATTGCATGACACAACAATTTTTAATGAACAAAACTTAGGTACAGTAATTTAGGTGCTGCTCTTTAAGTTCTACTCTTAAGATTCAGTCATGTAGTTACTTAACTAAAAAATATATTTTCATCCATATAAGGAAAAATACACATGATAAAATTTTAAAATTAGAAGCTAAGAAACAGCATCTAAGTATTATATCGTACATTTTCAGTATAAATATGAGGTTATAAATGGTTATTGAAACAATACTTTCTCTCATAATATTTATGGCCTTTAGTTATCTACTTAGAAACGTTTTGGGCCTATATGAACTCGGTAGGCCCTCTTGAGGCTCTCATTGCAAAACACTAATGTAACCCAATAGAGTTCATGATTAAAAGAAACTTATTGAGTATAGTGGATTTGATCTTAGACTTATATATATATATATATATATATACAAATATTAACATAATTTCAAATTATGAAGCTAATATGCTAATGCAAGACATCCTTACGTTCCCTCTATTTGTTTAGTACGATTTTAGAATTCAACCTATACTTTGGTATCTTCTTCCTTTTTGTTTTAACAAGCCTTTCTTCTTTTTAATTGTTGAACATTGTTTTATTATTATTATTATTATTATTATTATTATCATCATCATCATCATCATCTGTATTTCAAAATTCTATTATTCCATTAGGTTGTGAATTGGATGGCAAGCCAGAAATGGCCTATAAAAACAATTGGACCAACTATTCCATCAATGTACTTAGACAAGCGGTTGGAGGATGACAAAGAGTATGGCCTTCATTTATTCAAGCCTGATGTGGATGCTTGCATAAAGTGGCTAGACACAAAAGAAACTAACTCAGTCATTTACACATCATTTGGAAGCTTAGCATCCCTAGGAGAAGAACAAATGCAAGAGTTAACATGGGGCCTAAAGAATAGCAATTGCTACTTCTTATGGGTTGTTAGAGAAACCGAACAAAAAAAGCTTCCTACTAATTTTCTACAGGAAACAGCGGAGAAGGGATTGGTTGTAAGTTGGTGTAGTCAATTAGAAGTATTGGCTCATAAGGCCATTGGGTGCTTCATGACTCATTGTGGATGGAACTCAACCCTTGAGGCATTGAGCCTGGGAGTGCCAATGGTTGCAGTGCCACAATGGACGGATCAACCAACGAATGCAAAGTTCATTGTTGATGTGTGGAAGGTTGGGGTTAGAATTAAATTGGATGAAAGAGGTATTGCTACTAAAGAAGAAATAGAGTTTTGTATAAGGGAAGTAATAGAGGAAGAAAGAGGGAAAGAGATGAGAATGAATTCAGTAAAATGGAAAGAATTGGCAAAAGAGGCAATGGATGAAGGAGGAAGTTCGGATAAAAACATAGAGGAGTTTGTGGCAGAACTTGCACGCTTGTGAAGTTAATTTAAGCAACAACTTTTCATTTGAATGATGATCAAGAAAACAAAATATGATTTCACTATAGAAGAATTTGTTTTAGTGATTACAAGCACCACCAAGTTTGAGGAATTTTATTTTTATCAAAACACCTTAATTATGATACAACCTTAATAGTTATTATTTTTAATAATTTTTCATGGTATTAGAGTAGTTTGTCCAAAGTTTAAGCCATTATTTTTGCTTTACCTCCTCCTACACACGTGCGGGAATGTAAGAATAATAGTTAAATAATTAAGTTTGCTAAGACAATTGGTAATTGACCAATTGTTATTAAAAATCATATTTATTAAAATATAAATTAAACATTTAATTGCAATAAAATTTTACCCAAATGTAATAACTTATTAGCTCATGATATAGTCATGAGAATAACAGTGTTATATATATATATATATATATATATATATATATAGGGGATTCTAGCTTTTACCCCTATTTTTAAAAATATTTGGCAATATGCTACTGTTTTGAAACTATTTAGATCCGTGCCCCTGTTTTGAAACGATTTTACTAAAATTGAATTTCAATCAAAAAACTCGATTGGTAGAAAATTGAGTATGAGGTGATCAAACTTAAAAAAAAAATTGCATGGAACTCGAGTTCATGGAGCTTGAGTTCCATACCTATAGCTACGTTTGGGAAGACTTATAGCGGTGTTTTATATGGAACTCGAGCTCTATGAACTCGAGTTCCATGCATTTTTTTTTTATTTTTTTTAAAGTTTGATCACCCCAAACTTATAACTGCATTTAGGAAGACCTATAGTGACGTTTTATATGGAACTCGAGCTCCAAGAACTCGAGTTCCATGCAAATTTATTTATTATTTATTTTTAAAGTTTGATCACCCTAAACCTATAGCTGCGACCTATAGTGGCATTTTATATGGTACTTGAGTTCCATGCATTTTTTTTTTTTTTTTTTTTTTTTTTTTTAAGTTTGATCAGGGATAACTCAATTTTAAGCCAATCGAGTTTTTCATTGAAACTCGATTTTGAAAAAATCGAGTTTCAAAACAAGGGCATATTGCCAAATATTTTTAAAAATATGGGTAAAAGGCTAGAATCCCCTATTTACAACGCAGCGTATAATTCTTGTAAAAGATAAAATAAAGAACACCATGTATATGTGCTATACTAATGGAGCCACAACAAAACAAAGAGGTCTCCTAGTATTCTTTCTTGTCTCTTATCTCTTTTTGGATCCCAGAATTCTCCCTCAGATTGTTGCTCTCTAATTGTTGGTTTAAGGAATTTAATGTAATCTTTGGTTGCTCTTGATGTTACCCTTAATTCAACATCTACAAGGCCTAGCTAGCAAAGTAGGGAAGAAAAAAGACTTAATTTGAAGGATAGGCCGTCCACTTCCCTCAAAACGCCTACTATTTCAATCTCTCAAAATCCATCACATGTTGAAATGTTGCACAGCTTTTCTAAAATCTATAGTTTTGATGCCTGTCAAAGGCACCCTAATTGCCAAGCTGCAAACATATCCATAGCCCTATGTGGCATTACCCATTATAGTCTAATCATACAACACACCATTGACCACAGGATTCTAGCCTTTTACTCCTATTTTTAAAAATATTTGACAATATGCCCCTGTTTCCAAACTATTTAGGTCCATGCCCTTGTTTGAAACTTGATTTTCTCAAAATCGAGTTTCAATGAAAAACTTGATTGGTTTAAAATCGAGTTATGCCCGATCAAATTTAAAAAAAAAAAAAATTGCATGGAACTCGAGTTCATGGAGCTCGAGTTTCATATAAAACGCCACTATAGGTTGTAGCTATAAGTTTAGGGTGATCAAACGCCACATTATGATTACAATCTCTTGCACTGTCCTATGATGTTCACATAAGCAATGATGTCAAGGTTTTGTTATTTTACACAGTACCTCCCCAAGCCTTGAGTTTGAGTTTGAAGGATTTCTAATCATTTCAAAAAAGAAGAAGAAGAAGAAAAAGAAGAAGTGAAAGGGGTCTGAAACTATAAGGGAAATTTAAAAACAATAATTAAATGATTAAATTTACCCGTTAAACTTTTTAACTATAGGTAATTTATTGATTATACTAAAAATTCACTTTTATTATAATATAAATTTAATTTTTTTATTGTAATAAAATTTTACCTGAATATAATAATCCTAGCTCATGAATATAATAAACTCACTTTTTATTAGTATAATAATTTAACCTATTTATTTCTTCCTTCTGTCTCGACTCTCACACTGGTCATATATAACAGACAAAGAAAGCTGACATGATATCAACGCCTCACTATAATATCTTGAACTGTTCTTATAATGTTTACACTTTACATAAGCAATGATGTCAAAGGTTTTGTTTTTTCCCATGATCATAGTGTCTCTTTACAGAGATGTGCAGTGATAGTACATGAGGGCTATCTCTTTACAGCAATTGAATGAATAATGAACTGTCGTAGTGTCAGAGTAGTGTGGTATCCAGATCAAGCACGACATATATATTATTATTTGAAGCTTATTAATCTCATCGAAGATTCGAAGGAGACATGAATATGACAATAATATTGTGTGACCGGCCGGGTACCCACCCTTTAAACAAAAGTATCATTTCATTCGACTCCCATAAAATTTTTAAAACTTTCTTATTTGTTTTTATAAGGGCATTCTCATCAAGAGTTTTAAAATTTTTAGCATTTAACACTTCAAAAATCTACTTTATTTATTATACCATCCCATTTTAAGATACATTAAACATCAAAACTTTTATATTTTTTACCATTTCATTTAAATAATATAAACTACTCATTAAAATAATAATAAAACAACTTAACACAAACACCTAGCCAATCACCTCAGCCAATTCAAGCTACAGTGAGCTTGTATTAATACAAGTCCACTGTAGCAGTATGCCAAAAACTTTATCATTTGAAAGCTTTGATGGAGTTACTTTTTTCGTGTTTTGATGTTAAAATTTAGCATATACAGTACCCCTTTTAGCATCCTTAATGGGAATGCTCTAAGTATTATATCCTATTGGAGGGTATAAACTAATATTTTTACACGAAATCTTAATAGAATTCAAAATCTTTTGAAAATTTAACAAATAAATTGAAAAAAAATAATTGGAGGGTGAAAACTAATATTTTTACACCAAATTCTAATAGAATCCAAATACAACTTTAATATCTTATTTCACAACATATTTTATAATTTTTTTTAAGAATCTATAAAGTGTAAATCATTAACTTGTTATTAATTTTACTTAGACCTATCACAGTTATTTATTTATTTATTGATAAAAGATAGAATTCTACTCTAACCTAATTTAAGTGTATATGTGTGTGAAACTTCCTCCTGAAGACTTGAATCCCGGTCCTTACCCCTCACACCCCACAAGTATAAGTGACCATCACACCAAGGGTGTGCGGTGATAACTTGTTATTTTAAAATGATTAATATAATGATTTCCTTATAATAATAATAAAAAGATTGATGTTACATATTGTAGTTAGTATTCAATAAAAATAATGGTAGTAATAAGTTTATGGGTTGTGTTGGTTATAATTTATCACCTTAACAAACATCAGGGGAAAAAAAAAAGCATTATATAATATGCTTTTATCTCAAATTTAACTCTATTTTTTATATTGTATATGAAATTTTTTAATAATGATAATATTAATTGACATTTATTATACTTATGTTTTTGTATAAAATATTAAATATGAAATTTGTGAATTATGGTAGTTATTAACAGGTATGTATTAAATTTTTTTTTTCCAATGAAACAATTAAATAGTAGATAATTATGGTAATTATTAATGACAAAATGCTAAGTGATAAATTATTAAGGGTAGGTGGAAAAAAAAAAAGCTGTGAGCTTAAATGAGAAACCCCACTAACATAAAATTTAGCTTGCATATTAAGAGCAACAAAAGCATATAGTCTAATTGTCATATTTCTAAAATATTATTTTTTCAAAAGTTATGGAATGATGTAACACTCCAATTTTTATATATAAATATCATGGCATTATCTCTTTGATCATGGATCCTTGTTCCTCCTTCTGATTGAGAGATAGAACACTGCAAGAAAATGGAGAGGGAAACTCATATTCTAGTGATTCCTTACCCTTTACAAGGTCACATAAATCCTATGCTCCAATTCTCCAAGCGCTTAGCCACAAAGGGTGCTAGAGTGACTTTAGTCGCTACCAGCACCATTAGAAACTCCATGCAAGCCTTGCAAGGTGCTAGCTCTGTCAACATTGAGATAATCTCTGATGGCTCTGAGGGAGACGAAAACTTAGAAAACTTAGTAGCAACTCTGGATCGTTTCAAAGTGATAGTTTCACAAAGCTTATCAGAGTATATTGAGAAACTAAACAGCTCCAAATACCCACCAAAGTTTATTGTGTATGACCATGTTCTGCCATGGACTCTAGACGTGGCTAAAAAATATGGCCTTGATGGAGCTCCATTTTTCACACAGTCTTGTGCAGTCAATGTCATCTATTATCACTTGAAGCAAGGAACAATAAGGTTGCCCATAGAAGGGCCAACAGTATCACTACCCTCGTTGCCAAAACTAACAATCAATGATATATCTTCATTCCTTTCTAATCCAAGCTCGTACCCAGCTCTACTAAACCTTGTAATGGATCAATTTTCCAACTTCCTAGAAGCGAAGTGGCTCTTTTTCAGCTCTTTCATGGACTTGGAACTCGAGGTAAGTTCACAATCTCTACGTATATTTACCATGCTCTTAACTTTTGACTCATGATAGTGTTATTACATAATTTTCCTATTTTTATAAGGCTGTTTTACCAATTGATATGACATCAGTTAAAAAGAAAAAAAAGAAAAAAAGAAGAAGAATGTATGATATTTATTTATATTATATAGTTGAGATTACATTAATTCCATAAGTAATTTTTAGTTACTCTAAGAGTATAGAGAATGAAACATTCTTATCTCACATTTATGGTGGAATCTACTCATCAAATTCATGGCATAATCTATCATTAATGTGAAAGGAGAGAGCACAATTTCTCTATACTCCTAAAATATCTAAGAATTTTCTCAATTCCACGTATACTCTTTGAATTTAATGAATAGAAAAAATATCATCCTTCATACTTTGGAAATACTTAAAAAGTACTCCTTTTTGCCAGAAACTCTTTTAGAGGTTTGAATAGTAGGTGACTGTCTCTGTTAGTCTTTCCTTCTTCAAATAAAGATTGAAATTAAAAAGCAAAAAAAAAAATGTAGTCATTTTTCTGTCCAATCGGTCCCCGCATCTTCATAGTTGGATGCTTTGTCCGGTTCAAAGAAGCGAATTTAATAGTTGTGCAATTTGGAATAACTTGACAAAAGGTGCCGATATGCTCAAACTCAACCATAGGTGCTCAACTTTTCTTTTTCTGGTAGATTTTCATATCTATCCAAGGCACATCTAATCTAAGCTACATGCCAATTTGCCAATGATTAAAACATTTTATGTGTTTGACACCAATAATATCGGCCAATTAATGCCACAAACTAATGAATCATTTTTATATTCAGCATCCCTAAAAATAACTTTGTTGAAGATATAATAAAGCCCTCATATAGTGAATCATTTTATATATTAAACATATTGATTAGTTAAGACGCTTTAATAAAATGAAAAAGTTTGTCCTTTGACATGATCATTATAAAAAACGAAAAAAATACTTGAGTATCACCTCATGCATATATATGCATATTAAAATTTTAATATATGCATATTAAAATTTCTACCTAAAAACATATATGCATATTTAAAAATAAAAACATATATGAGTATTTAAAAAAAAAAAAGACTTAAGTTGAACTGTTTTCTCTCTCTGTGTCCAATTTACCTTGTTTTTATCTTTTCACTTCAATTAGTTTTACTTGGTTTTTAAAGTAAAGGTGTCTACGGAATAAAAAGAAAAAAGAAAAAAAATCTAACACCACAACTTATCTCACAACTTCTTTGCTAATGTGGAGAGTGAGTGGTAGAGAATTAAAAAAATGATAGGTATATGTGTAAGTGATAAGTAACCACTCGTAGTCTATCATATTAAAATTATAGTAAAAAATTATATAATCTTAAAACAACTCAAAAAATTTTGCTCTATTTGTTCCACTTTCCTAGTAGAAAATACATAATATTTTGAATTCATACGTCTTCCATCTCATATGAAAGTAGACTCCAGGATGGTGAACACACATTTCTAGTAAAAACTCTTGTACCAACAGTACCATTTGCTCCACTTTCCAGACTTACATGCAATCTTGATATATATGACTGTGAATTATAAGTAAAAAATTGTAGATTCATATATAAGTAATGGTTAACAAATAATAATTACACATATCATCAAATTTTGACAAAAATTGTGAAAAGAGTGCATGTGTGGTTGTAGAAAAATTGTTAGATTATTATTGATTGCCAGAGAAAAAAAAAGTTTTATTTTTTTTAAGAATCAAGAATAAAAAAAGTTTATTAATTGTTTAATTTTTTATGCGCCCCCAAGACAAATTCCAGGCCCCACCACTGTTTAAAAGCAATTAAAATGTAATTTGAATTATTGATTGAGCCACTGTGCTTTCTCATTCACTCCATTCCCATATTTCTAGTGGTTTCTACTTTCTAACTTTCTATCTACTCTAATGACCTGGCTATCCTTAGGGAAAGAAAAAAAAAAAGAATGAAAATTACATTTTAAACCTCATAGTTTAGGGAGTGTACCAAATAAATTAAATCACATAGTTTCAAAAGCAATAAATATAGTCCTATGCTTTTTAAATTAGCAAATTTAATCGTATGGTTTCAAAAATTACAAATCTAACATTGATGTTTTTTAAAGTAACAAATTAAATCTCAACCATTTAATTGTGTTTGGGGTTTAATTTAGGATGTGGGTTAAATTTGTAACTTAAGAAAGAAAAGGCCAAAATATGTTCCAACTACAAGTCAATAGCCCCCTTGAATTGTTGGGTTCATGCATCCTTCTCCTTCAAATCACTATCAACGCGTTTGACAAGTTGGAACACGAGGTAGGTTAATTAAGCAATCCATTCATGTCATCTATTTAGGAATTCGTGTGTCTTGCGTGTGATAATAATAATTATCTCATAAATTCGTCTTCTGATAGTATAGTATATGAATTTCCGATGTGGCTTATGTCTAGTGCCTTTAGTGCACTAGACCCATTGCAATTATGACGTGTTTGAAAATAGACACGTGTCATGATCGCAGCGAATCTAGTGTCACAAGACATTGGATAGAAGTCATAACCGTGAATTTCACATGATTGTGTGATTTACATGATGTGAGAGGAACGATACATATATGTGAAACATTGATTAACTCTTAACTTATATACTGCAATGTGAAACAAACTCTCTGATACAAACAAAATAACTCTAATTCCAACCTAACTATACCTTAGAGAAGCCTGGTCTAATTAACAGCCACTAGGAAATTTTTTTTTGGTACAACTCAACTAGTCTATTCTTTTAACATCGTTTAGTACGTAATAGCAACCAGTCAAGATGGGGATGGGAAAAGCTTCCTCAAACACAAATGTCTAAACTATTTAATATCTTAGACCCATCCCAAATCATTATTAAAAATTAGGAATTTGTATTAAAACAATTCTATTTGTGTTGAAAAGAAAAGTTCCAAACCTATTTGTTTACTTACCATTGATCGGCTCTAACAGGTCAGGTTGGATATGGTTTAACTAAAATTAAACTTCCAAAATATTTTAAATTAATTAAGATAGACTAACCATTGAACCTCCAAGCACTAATCCTTAGAAAGGTACCAACTCACTCAACTGGGCAGTGAAATTAGAAATTGGGAACAAGGGACATACAGCACAAAAAGTTATAGTTTACATTTCACATCAATCCAACATATACAGCAAGTCCTGAACTTCACATATTTTATATAGCATGACACAACAATTTTCAATATACTTATGACTTTATAAATGGTTATTAAAACAATATATACTTCTACTCTTAATATTGATGGGCTTTGGTTGTATACTCGGTAGGGCCCTCTAGTCTAGAGGCTCTCATTGCAAAACACTAATGTAACTCAATAGAATTCATGGTAATAAGCAACTTATTGAGTATAGTAGATTTGATCTTATACCTTTTTTATAAATATTAACGTATTGTAAAATTATTAAGCTAATATGATTGCACAAGACATCCCTACGTTTCCTCTATTTGTTTAGTAAAATTTTAGATTTCAACCAATTTTTGGTAGCTTCTTCTCTTTTGTTTTAACAAGCCTTTCTTCTTTTTAATTGTTGAACAATACTGTTTATTATTATTATATTACCTATGTTTCAAAATTTCATCATTCTATATTAGGTTGTGAATTGGATGGCAAGCCAGCAATGGCCTATAAAAACAATTGGACCAACTATTCCATCAATGTACTTAGACAAGAGGTTGGGGGATGACAAAGAGTATGGCCTTCATTTATTCAAGCCTGATGTGGATGCTTGTATAAAATGGCTAAACACAAAGGAAACTCACTCAGTCGTTTACACATCGTTTGGAAGCTTAGCATCCTTGGGAGAAGAGCAGATGCAAGAGCTAACATTGGGCCTAAAGAATAGCAATATCTACTTCTTGTGGATTGTTAGAGAAACTGAACAAAAAAAGCTTCCTACTAATTTTCTACAGGAAACAGCGGAGAAGGGACTTGTTGTGAGTTGGTGTCCTCAATTAGAAGTATTGGCTCATAAGGCCATTGGGTGCTTCATGACTCATTGTGGATGGAACTCGACTCTTGAGGCATTGAGCTTGGGAGTGCCAATGGTTGCAATGCCACAATGGACGGATCAATTGACTAATGCAAAGTTCATTGTGGATGTGTGGAAGGTAGGGGTTAGAATTAAATTGGATGAAAGGGGCATAGCTACCAAAGAAGAAATAGAGTTGTGTATCAGGGAAGTGATAGGGGGAGAACGAGGGAAAGAGATGAGAGGGAATTCAATAAGATGGAAAGAATTGGCTAAAGTGGCAATGAATGAAGGTGGAAGTTCAGACAAAAACATAGAGGACTTTGTGGCAAAACTTGTTTGCTCGTGAAGTTAATGCAAGCGGCAACTCTTCATTTGAATAATGATCAAGAAAATGATTTCACTTTACGAGGATTTGTTTTAGTGATAGCAAGCATCACCAAGTTTGAGGAATTTTATTTTTATCGAAACATTACTTATGTCTTTTCACTATAAGGAATGCAAAATTATTTTTTTAATAGGTAATAGCAAATTTAATTTTAACTAGGAGTAGACTCTTCTTGTACAGCAAGAAAAAAAACAAAAAAAAAAAAAACAAAAAAAAGAAAAAGAAAAAAAAGAATAGAGTGCGAAAATTAGTTTTAAATGAATGTAGAATAGTTTTAAATAGATTGGAAATATTACACATTCCTAGTGTTACAAAAAAATTAGTGTTTTTTTTTTTTTTTAAATTTTTTTAATGTTATGTATAGGTTCACGAGTTCAGTAAAAAAAAAAAAGTCTAGATTCATGAATTTACATGTAAATACATTTTACACGAAATTACAAATAAAATGACTCTGGGCACAATTTTATTTTATTATTATTTTTTAGATAAGGAAGGATGTCTTATTCTTTAATCAAACTATACTACTTCATACCTATGAGACATCACAAAAATTTCATTGACATACAGTGGTGGTGGATTGAACCTAAGATCTTTGTGTTTACATTAAGCCTCAAACCAATGAGCCCACTATTTGGGTAACTTCATGGGGGTGTTGCCACAAATTGAAGTGCATTTAGAGTATAAAGATACATGACATCAAATTAGAAGGAAAATTAGGACATTTGGCACAAAATTTTGGCAAAATTAAAATCTAATTTGAATTCTTGATTGAGCCATTATGGTTCTACATTAACTTCAATTACCTACCTGTAGTGCTTTCTATCGGAATTATTACATGTCTGTCTTTGGGGTGGTGGGAAAATAGAAGCATAAAATTACATTTTAAGTAACAAATTAAACCATATAATTTCAAAAGTAATAACTTTAGTCCTAAGGTTTTAAAAAGTAACAAATTAAATCAAGCCATATAGTTTTTAAAATAACATATCAAATCCCAATTTTTTAAAATATTAAATAAAAGTTAAACATTTATATAAGTGGAACAACATTGTATTTGAGGTCAATATAGGATAAGGATTAAATTTGCAACTTTGTAAAAAACTGGAAAAAAAAAAAAGAAAAAAGAAAAAAGAAAAAGGAAAAGAAGGTATGGTCAAAGTCCAACTACAAGTCTGCAACACCCCCTTGAATTGTTGTGTTTATGCATCCTTCTCCTTCAAATCACCATCAATTATTTATCTTCAAAGACAGCAATCGTACTAAAGATAAGAACTTCTAAATAACAGAGCCTACAGTTGTCTTTACTTTTAAGGAACTACTGCATTCAGGGTGATTCTAGGAATTTTATTTTAGGGTTATTACTAAGAAACTAAAATTATACAAAATTTAATATAGAGATAACTTAAATATATCAACGTCACCGCAAAGAAAAAAAAAACACTCAAATACAAGAAATATTACAATTTTTTGTACTAGCAAAGAGAGAGAGAGAAAAAAAAAAGACTAATAAAAAATAAAGTGGAAATTGAAAATGCTGATTTGAAAATAATAAAGTGACCACAATAGTTTCATAACAAATCTTATGCAACAAGTTGTCATTGGTGGGTAAAACATATCAATATTGAGCAAAAATTAGAATTAATAACAACTTATCACATAAAATTTACTGTGAAAATATTGTGGACGTACCATTACTATTATTTTTATTGAATTCAAATTCTTGTGATTCTCAAGGCGTTTTGTTTAACATTTTTATTAGGGTGGTCAAAATAAGTTAATATAGTATATAATATTTATTTTGTAAGTATATATATGTATATATATATAAATTTCTTTTTCAAGTTAGGTTGCTCACTGAAGTGACTGAACAGATTAATTTAAACGAATTATTTATAATTTTTTTTGCTAAGTAAAAAAAAATAAAAAAATAAAAAGGCAAGTAAGGGTAGTCCTGTGACCACCCTCACATACAAGTGGAGCCGCCACTGGATGCATTTTTCACTCAGTCTTGTGTGGTTAAGACCATCTATTATCATGCACGTCAAGGAACAATTCAGATGCCCTTAGAAGAAGGGTCTTCAATTTCGTTGCCCTCGATGCCATCACTGGGGATCAATGATCTGCCTTCATTTCTTATTGATAACTATAAGGGCTTGTACCCAGCTTTGCTAAACTTCGTATTGAATCAATTCTCAAATTTCCGGGAAGCAAATTAAGTGGATCTTGTGCAACACTTTCAATAACTTGGAATATAAAGGAGGTAATTAAGCAGTCCATTTATGTCATGTTTCTTGTGTCTGACAATAATAATTATCTCATACATTTCTTCCACCTCACACGGCATTTGAATTCCACGTGACTGTGGGGTTCACTTGAATAAAAAGAAAAAAGAGAGAGAAAATGATACATATATTTGATATGTATGATATATGAAATACCTCTAACTTATCTGCGTGCAAAGCAATGTGAACCAAATTCTTAGATGGAAACAAAATAATAATAATTTTCACCTAACTATACACAATAGAGAAGTTGTATGGTCAAATTTAGTCTATTGAAAGAATATAGTTTAGTAATAGCTACCAGTCAAGATGGGGATATGTAAACTTTTATTTTTTATTTTTTATTTTTTATAAGTAATAAGTTTTATTGATATAAAAAATGGAACACCCTATTACACAGGGAGTGTAAAAGGGGTCAATAATTCAAGTACAAAAATTACAAAAATCAAGGAAATCAAGAAAAGAAAAGAATGATTGGTTTCGCATAGCAGCCAACCAATCCAATAAAGTTTGAAAGAAAAATGACTTGAGGTCTGGTATGGATTTCTCATTATTTTCAAAACACCTACTATTTCTTTCCTTCCAAAGTCACCACATTAAGTAATGAGGAACCATTAACCAAATATGACCATTTTAATGATAACCAAGGGATGTGTAAACTATTTTATATCCTAAGCCAGTCTCAAATCACATTAAAATTTAGGAATTTCATATTAAAATAATACCATTATTTAAAAAAAAAAAAAGAGGTCAAAAGCTATCGTTTACTAACCATGGATTGTCTTGAACAAGTCAGGTTGGATATTGATGATGCCAAAAATATCAACAGTGAGTTGCACAATGTTCGTACCCTTGAAACGACACCTGCACAAGGAAAGGAGAAGACCTAACAGAGAGCACCGGTGTGGTGCCGACCAAATACCCTCCGAAGGTCAAGTTAGAACTTCTTTCAACTCTAGAGTGCTAGAGAGGGGTTAATTATGCGTACCTTGATTTGTGAGAGTATTGGGGCTTTTATAGTAGTTGAGGGTGGACCTTTTTTCCTTAGAGTAGAAGTCTTTTCTTTATAGGAATCCTTATGAGCGTGGATCGCGGAATCCTTTCCTTATAGGACTCTAATACTGAGCGTGGGATACAAGTAATTTCCTTATCATTCATGCATGGTGGCTAAGTCTAAGCTTTTCTTCTAACCGTCAGCCTTGGGGTCGTCAGCTTGCCTTATCCCCTTCAGCCATGTCGTCGTCAGCTCCTTGCCACGCTGCCCAAGGGCTCCGAATACCCATCCGTCAGCCTCAGACTCCTCTGCTTTTCCAGTTGTCCGATGCCGTCAGCTTAGACCGTAGGATATTTTGTAAAATAAAAAGCTGACGGGTTGACCATGGTTTATTTATACGTATTAGTTGCCCCCTACTCCATATCTCCGTCAGTTAAAGCTGACGGGCTATGGAGTTATTTTTTGTTGCTGACCTTTGTTTTAGCCAGGAGAGAGAAAATAATACGGTTGGAATTAAATGCTTTGGATACGTGGCGAGTTTTGGTTGGCTCCGCTTCTGGACGAGGGCGTCGCTTAGTCTTCCGTGCGTTTCCCTTATATATATATGCGGCCCACCTCTCCCCATTTCTTCCTATTTGCTTTTACTGATTCCTGGAGAGCAAATCCGTTGCCATACTCCGTTAGTACTGCCATCATTTCCATCGTCACTTCCTCAACCGTCACTTTTTAAAAAACTTGTAAGTTTCTTTTCTTTCCTTGCACATTTCATTTCAATTAATTTCTTTAAAGTGAGGTTGTCATCTTAGGTGCTTAGTTTACACCCGTCACTTGTAGGTAGTCAGATGTCTAGTGACGCATTGAGTGACCGGTCGTCGGTCCGCGAAGGAGCGGGCTACGACGAGATATTTGGTTCAGGTAGTGAGTCTGGGAGTTTTTCCTGGTCGTCAGAGAGGGAGACGTCAGCCCATACTCCCGTCGAGGAGGTAGGAGGTCAGGGAAACGGCGGCCAGGAGGAAGAAGTAGGTGAGGAGAGTGAAGTTGGAGTAGAAGAGAGAAATAGTGACGGGGATGAGAGTGATGACGAGTCTTGTGAAAGGACTTCTGGAAGTCCTGGAAGTAGTCGTCCCTTCATCCTTCCCAAGGAGTGGGCTGTGAATAAGTTCCTTCCAAAGATGACACTTAAAATTTTTAAGGAGTTACGCACCCGTTTCCAAATCCCCGACCATATTCCTATCCGTCTGCCTAGGGATGGTGAGAAATGTTATACGGGAAGAACTGCAGATGTTGGCATGTACGATGCCATGTTTGCTGCCGGGTTGAGACTGCCTCTGACGGCTTTACACCGTCAGCTAGCTGATTTCCTTGGTTTATCCGTCAGTCAGATTGCTCCAAACTCGTGGAGAATCTTTATTGGTGCTGAGGTACTGTGGGGTCGTCTAAGTGGAGGCCACCGTCAGCTTTCCTTGGATGAATTTTTTTACTGCTACAGACCCCGGCACCTTTCTTCCTCAAAGGGAATGTATCATTTTGCCGTCAGGGAGAAGGAGTTGAGGCTGGTGTCTGAGATGCCAGATTCTAATAGAGCCTGGAAGAGTAGGTTCTTTTTTGTCGAAGGGACGGACTGGATGTGCCGTCAAGAAGAGTGGGAGACGATACCTCTTGGTTGTTTCGACAATACTTGGGCGTTTGCTAGAGAGTCAGGTTTTAACCGTCAGGTTTTATCCTCGTCAGTTTGCTACGTATCACAATCTATTTTTTGAAAAGGAATTAATGTAGCCAATTTGTTCTTTTTCAGCCTTCACTTGCCCACTGATAACCGACGAGCAGGAAGATATCTGTCGCGTTTTGGAGATACCCATAAAAGAGCGATCGTGTCGGGACTTAATTACCCTCGACACTCTTCACGCGTACTGCGGAGGTCCCGAATCGACGCCTGAAGCTCGCAGATTGGAAGAATTTTCCCGTCACCGTGAGTTCCTTGATCTCCTTATTTGGTTATTTTTGTACTTTTAGTCGTCAGTTTTCCTTATATGTTTTTTTTTTTTGCAGAGATGGACGTAGCTAAGCAACGGATCAGGGCTGCCGCTGCCCGCCAAAAGGAGGAAAAGAAGGCGAAGGGGGAGGTGACGTCTACGTCTGCCCCCCAGACCATCACTAAGGGTTTTCTGAAAAGGAAACCTGACGGGGAAGTCAGTCGTCCCTTGAAGAAGACAGCCGTCACTCCAGAACTCCCCGAGAAGTCGACCCCCAAGTCAGGCCATGGAGCAGGGAAGGGTGTTATGACTTCTTCTGGTCTCGTCCTGAAGGGGTCCCGTAGCCTGTTGACGCACAAGGATTTTGCCGTCGAAACAATTGAAGCACTTATAAGACCGACGGATATAGATCCCTGTGCTCAGCTGAGGACGGAAGAACTGGGGTCGTCTGCTTTGTTTGATCTCTCACGGGTAAGTCATCTGCCTTTAACTGATCCTTGCTTAATCTTTCTTGTTAAATAACTGACGGTTGTATTCTTTTCTAGGCCTTGGTTCGCGTGAAGGCGCTTTAAGACCGGTGCGTGGCCAAGGAGGGGGTCGTCACTCGTGTTAGCAAGCATAATGCTAACATGCGAGACCAGCAGGCTCAGTATAAGGAGGCGGTGCGTGTACTTAACGTTGAGCTGAAAGAGGTAAGGGAGAAGTTGGAAGAGGCGAGCCATCAGAAGGGCGAGCTAGAGAGAGAGCTGACGACTTTTCGTGGTCAGTTGGAGACGGCAGCGACTGATGCCGTTGAGAAATTCAAAGCGTCAGACTCTTTCATCGATTCTTGTGGTGGCTACTATGGCACGGGATTCAATGACTGCCTCAAACAAGTTGCGTCAGCTTTCCCTGAACTGGACCTATCTGGAATTACCCTGGACGACGCTCAGCCGATGACGCCTGCTACTGATGCCATTACTGCTGGTGGTGACGACCAGGAGGATTCTCCACATGCAGATATTGGAGTTATTTTAGCCCAACCTGCCGCGAATCCTCCCGTCCACCCTTCACCTGAGATCCTTGTAGTGGAAGACCCTTTAGCTCCCCAAAAGTAAAAAGGCTCCAAGTGACGTTCCTTGTATTTTTTCTTTTTGTAGTTGTATTTCGTTTTGGATAATATTTTTTAAGTGCCCCCTTTGTCTTTGGGGTTTCAATTTGAACACAGGTTGACTTCCGTCGCTTTTTATGTATGTTATTCGCTCGAGTTTTGCTTTACAAATTTACTTTTTTTTCTGCTGACTGAGGCCGTCAACCTTTAAATTGCTGTTTTAATAAGGCCGTCGCTCTCCTGCTTGAAATTTTTTGGTTATTCCTTTATTTTTAATGTTGGGCTCGCTTAGTTTTTTGGTCATGATCTAATAGAACGCAGTTGTGATGCCCGTTTAATGTAGCCGTTAGTTTTATTCAAACCGTCAGCTTTTGGGCTTTAGTTTCTTTGGCTCTTACTGGACCGTCAGCTTATTTTTGCTCATTATGTGTATGGAAAATCGTCGATTTTTTATTGTAACCGTCAGCTTAATTGCTGAGTTTATTGGGGATTTAACCACTTCGTCTTTTATCTAGACTGTCAGTTTGAGAGCTGAGTTTACTGTGAACTTAACCACTTTTTCAGTCTTTTATTTAGACCATCAGCTTGAAAGCTGAGTTTATTGTGGACTTAACCACTTTTTCAGTCTTTTAGTTAGACCGTCAGCTTGAGAGCTGAGTTTATTGTGAACTTAACCACTTTTTCGGTCTTTTAGTTAGACCGTCAGCTTGAGAGCTGAGTTTATTGTGGACTTGAACCACTTTTTCAGTCTTTTAGTTAGACCGTCAGCTTAAGAGCTGAGTTTATTGTGGACTTAACCACTTTTTTAGTCTTTTAGTTTGAGAACTGAGTTTATTGTGGACGACCACTTTTTCAGTCTTTTAGTTAGACCGTCAGCTTGAGAACTGAGTTTATTGTGGACGACCACTTTTTCAGTCTTTTAGTTAGACCGTCAGCTTGAGAGCTGAGTTTATTGTGGACTTGAACCACTTTTTCAGTCTTTTAGTTAGACCGTCAGCTTGAGAGCTGAGTTTATTGTGGACTTAACCACTTTTTCAGTCTTTTAGTTAGACCGTCAGCTTGAGAACTGAGTTTATTGTGGACGACCACTTTTTAAGTCTTTTAGTTAGACCGTCAGCTTGAGAGCTGAGTTTATTGTGGACTTAACCACTTTTTCAGTCTTTTAGTTAGACCGTCAGCTTGAGAACTGAGTTTATTGTGAACGACCACTTTTTCAGTCTTTTAGTTAGACCGTCAGTTTGAGAACTGAGTTTATTGTGGACTTAACCACTTCTTTTAGGTTTTAAAGCCGTTCACGTTTTGTGAATTTGAACTTGTAAGTAGATACTTCAGTAATTCTGAATAAACTCTCATTGTCATGTATCAATATAAAAAGTAGTTCGAAAACAAAATCTGCCAATTTTGGGCTTATTGTAGTAGAAACATAAGTAGAAGAAACTGCCCTTTGGGCTTATTGTAGCAAATACTTAAGTAGAAAAGAAAAACTGCCCTTTGGGCTTATTGTAGCAAATACTTAAAAAAGTAATCGATAAGTTTGAGTGCATGCAAAAAAGGGTGGTGTTGTTTTTCGTGCCGTCGCCCCTACTGGTAGTACTTTCGCAATTGTTCAGCATTCCATGGATGTGGTAATTTCCGTCTGTTTAGTGCCTTTAGATGGTAGGTGCCCTTCTTTTGCCATGCCGTAACTCGGTAGGGTCCTTCCCAATTTGGGCCGAGCTTTCCTTGGGTGGGGTCCCTTGCTGCGCCTATAACCTTTCTTAGAACGAGGTCCCCAACCTGGAAGTCTTTGTGTCTGACCCGGGAGTTGTAATGCTTGGCCATGCGGTCCTGGTACCGTGCGAGCCTTTGTTCTGCTGCCATCTTGACTTCGTCCACCAGATCAAGTTGCAGACGTATGGCCTCGTTATTCCTCTTTTCGTCATGGTTGTGCACCCTGTAGCTTGTAAGGCCGACTTCGGCTGGGATGACTGCTTCGTTTCCGTATGTTAGTCGGAATGGCGTCTCTCCTGTTGGTGTCCTTTCTATTGTCCTGTAGGCCCATAGTATGCTTGGCAACTCTTCAGCCCATATGCCCTTTGCCCCTTCGAGCCGGGTCTTGATAATCTTTAGCAAGGATCGGTTTGTGACTTCGACCTGTCCATTGGCTTGGGGGTGGGCGGGGGAGGAGTAGTGGTTCCGTACCCCCAACTGCGAGCAGAAGTCCTTGAAGGAGTCGTTGTTGAATTGCTTCCTGTTGTCCGAGACTAAAACTCTGGGAATGCTAAACCTGCATATGATGCATCGCCAAACGAAGCTCCGAACGTTTTTTTCCTGTAATGGTGGCCAAGGCTTCAGCTTCCACCCATTTCGTAAAGTAGTCAATGCCGACAATTAGAAACTTCAGCTGTCGTATTGCCATAGGGAACGGCCCCATGATGTCCAATCCCCACTGAGCGAACGGCCATGATGCTGTCATCGGGGTGAGTTCTTCGGGTGGTTGTCTGATGACATTGCTGAACCTTTGGCATTTGTCACAGGTCTTCACATAAGCCTTAGCATCCTTCTACATTGTTGGCCAAAAGTACCCGGTTCGTACTAGCTTGTGTACTAGTGATCTTGATCCTAAGTGGTTTCCGCAGATTTCCTTGTGCACTTCTCTCATGACGTAATCTGCTTCTTCAAGACCTAAGCATCGTAGGTAGGGGCGGGAGAAACCTCTCTTATACAAAACATCTCTTATCAGAACGAACCTTGCTGCTTGGACCTTCAGTTTTCTTGCAGCTTCCTTCTCATTCGGCAATATGCCGTTCTGCAAGAAAGAGGTTAACGGCGTGGTCCAATTGCTTTGGGGACCGAGCTCCTGTATGTCGACAGAATTTATGAGCGGAGAGTGCTGTGTGAAGGAGAGTATGTTACTAATGGTGGCCATGTGTTCGGCTGAGGCAGCTTTGGCTAGGCGGTCGGCTTGTTCGTTTTCTCCCTGGGGGATCTGTATAATTTTGACCTTCAACTCGTTTATCCTCCTTCTTGCTTGGTCCAGACACTTCTTCATTTTTTCGCCTTTACATTCATACTCCCCATTTATCTGGTTTACTATGACTTGGGAGTCACAGTAAACGATCACTTTTGCGGCTCCTGCTGCTTTTGCGAGGTCAAGCCCTGCTATCAGAGCTTTGTACTTCGCCTCGTTATTGGTGGTAGGGAATTCAAGGCGGACCATACACTCTACCGTGTCTCCTTCGGGTGACTGTAGTACGACGCCGGCTCCGTCGGCTTGCCTGTTGGAGGATCCATCTACATGTATGCTCCATTGCGTGGATTCTTCTGCCCCCCTGTCCTCACCATTCATGAATTCTGCTATGAAATCTGCAACGACCTGTCCCTTAACGGCGGTCCGTGGGCGATACTGGATGTCAAACTCGCTTAATTCTATAGCCCAAAGTGCCAAGTGCCCAGCAGTTTCTGGATTGCTCATTGCCCGTCGCAAAGGCTTATCAGTTAGGAAAATCATAGTGTGGGCTTGAAAATACGGCTTCAGTTTGCGCGCTGCCGTAACCAGCGCGAAAGCAAGCTTTTCCATGGGTGGATATCTTTCTTCGGCTCCGCGTAATGCCCGGCTAGTGTAATACACAGGTTTCTGTACTTTCTCATCTTCTCTGATTAAGGCAGCACTGACGGCGGCTGGGGAGAGGCGAGATAGAGAAAAAGTTCTTCTCCTGGTTGCGAGGGACTCAGTAGTGGAGGGGAAGAGAGGTAAGCTTTCAACTCCTCAAACGCTTGTTGGCACTGAGTGGTCCACTCGAAAGACCTTTTTAGTGTGCGAAAGAAGGGTAAGCACTTGTCCGTTGCCCTGGAGACGAACCTGTTTAGCGCTGCTATCTTGCCGTTGAGGCTTTGTACTTCCTTCACATTCTTCTGTGGTGCCATCTCCATTATAGCCCGGATCTTGTCTGGATTGGCCTCGATGCCCCTCTGGGAAACCATGAATCCTAAGAATTTTCCTGCCGTCACCCCAAAAGCACACTTCGCTGGATTAAGCTTCATGTTGTAAGAGCGAAGAGTGTTGAACGTTTCCCTGAGGTCTTCTAAATGATCTTCTTCCTTTCGACTTTTAACCAGCATATCATCTATGTACACCTGGACGTTTCTTCCGATCTGCCGTGCGAACATCTTGTTCATAAGCCTTTGATATGTTGCGCCTGCATTCTTTAGACCAAACGGCATTACCTTGTAGCAGAAGAGGCCTTGGCTGGTTACGAAGGAAGTTTTTTCTTGATCATCATCGTGCATCTTGATTTGGTTGTAGCTGGAGAAAACGTCCATGAAGCTTAACAGCTGATGTTGAGCCGTAGAGTCTACTAGAGTGTCGACTCTCGGGAGAGGGTAGCTGTCTTTAGGGCATGCCTTGTTTAGATCGGTGAAGTCTACACACATCCTCCACTTCCCAGAAGCTTTCTTGACCATTACTACGTTTGCTAGCCAATCGGGGTAGTAGACTTCTCTAATGAAATTTGCCTCTCGTAGGTTGTGGACTTCATCAGCTATGGCTTGATCCCGTTCTGGGGCAAAAACCCGCTTCTTCTGTCGGATGGGCGGAAAGGATGGTGATACATTCAGCTTATGCACCATGACTGAAGGGTCTATTCCTGGCATGTCCTCGTGACTCCAGGCGAATACGTCCTGATTCTCTTTGAGGAATGTTGTAAGTGTTTGCCGGATTGCGGGACTTGCAAGGGTTCCAATCCTCGTTGTTTGGTCAGGTCTGGAGTCGTCAAGGGGTATTTCTTCAAGCTTCTCGACTGGCTCCGTCGTGCTCCGGTGTTCTTCTATGCTAATGGTTTGGAGGTGATCATCCATTCCCATCATGGCCACGTAGCATTCACGTGCGGCAATCTGGTTTCCACGTAGTTCTCCGACTCCGTATTCAGTTGGGAACTTGATCATTAAATGATAAGTCGAAGTTGCCGCCTTCCATGAGTTGAGGGTGGTCACCCTAGGATTGCATTATAGGCAGATGAATGGTCAACCACGAGGAATGTTACATCCTTCATGATTTGCTGAGGATAGTCGCCTGCCGTCACAGCCAACGTGACCGCGCCCAGGGGAAACACCTTTGTACCTCCAAAACCGACAAGTGGAGCATTCGTTGGAACCAGTTGTTCCTTGTTGATTTTCAACTATTGGCATGCCGGGTAGTACAGGATGTCTGCCGAGCTGCCATTGTCGACCAATACCCGATGCAAGTTGTAGTCCCCAACTTGTAGGCTGACAACAAGTGCGTCGTCGTGCGGGTGGTGAAGACGCCGCGCATCTTCTTTCGAGAACTCGATAATTGGGCTTTCCTTTTGAGCTGCCTTTTGCACTGGACCTGTCAGCTGGACGTTTTGGACCATCCAGAGGTACGTCTTTCGAGCCTTTTTGGACGACCCGGTAGCCATTCCTCCTACAATCATTCGTATATCACCGACAGGAGGTCTAGGACGATCGTTATCTTGTCGGGGGGGGTGCTCTAGAGGTGCTGGATCTGCTCTTTCCTTGCTTACGAACTTCTGCAATTTCCCTTGTCTTATAAGGGCCTCGATTTGTTGCTTCAAGTCGTAACAGTCGGCTGTGTCATGGACGTGATCTCGGTGGAAGCGGCAGTACTTGTCTTTAGAACGCTTGCTAGGATCTCCCTTCAGCTTTCCAAGGAAGGTCAGAGCCCCTTCGTCCTTGATTTGCATTAGGACTTGATCTATTGGGGCGGTCAGCAAGGTGAAGCTTGTGAATCTTCCTCCCGGAGGTTTAGAACGCCTTTCGTCCCTTCGATCTCCTGTTCTAGGCCTTTTCCTCCCTTGATCTGGTCGTGCATCTTCCTGCCTCTCCCTTTTTCTCGGCTTCTTTTCCCGGGCCTACAACGCGTCCTCAGCATTCATATACTTAGTGGCCCTGTAGAGTACTTCCGACATGGTCTTCGGGTCGTTTTTGTATAGAGAGAACAAAAACTTGCCCTTTCGCAATCCATTTGTGAAGGCTGCTACAAGTATTTTGTCGTCGGCTTCGTCAACCGATAGCGTTTCCTTATTAAAGCGCGTTATGTAGGATCTCAACGTCTCGTCCTCTCTTTGCTTGATACTCATCAAACATGCCGTGGACTTCTTATACCTATGTCCCCCGATGAAGTGTGTAGTGAACTGAGTGCTTAGTTCCTTGAAGGTGCTGATAGAGTTGGGCGTCAGTCGGCTGAACCATACCCTTGCGAGGCCTTTTAGTGTTGTGGGGAAGGCCCTGCACATAATCTCGTCTGCTACCCCCTGAAGATGCATCAGGGTCTTGAAAGTTTCCAAATGGTCCAGAGAATCCTTCACTCCGTCATAGCTATCTATATTCGGCATGCGAAACTTGTGGGGTAGGGGGAAGGAGTTCATAGCCATAGTGAAGGGCGAGTCAGTGTGGTTGACTAGATCGTCAAGATCACTGGAGACTCGCCCATTGAGCGCATTCATCATAACCTCCATCTGCTTCCTCATTGCTTGCATCTCTGCGATAATATGTGGTGGAGTCGCATCCGTGAGGGATGGCATGCTCACGTTCTGCCTCTCCGGCTTGCTTGGGGCGTGGCTGCCTTCAGGTTTCTCCTGATTCTTTTTTGGAGCGCTGGTCCCTTCTTGATCTTCTTGTTGGTCATTCAATGCTGCATTCTTTTGGCGCAGCTGTTCTTCCAAGTCGAGGTTTTTTTTGGTGAGACACTCCACAGTGGCACCAAGAGTCCGAACTTGTCTCTCCAGGGCAATCGTGGGTGGTTCCTTTCCTTGAACGTCATTAGTAGTTGCCATTGAGCAAGTAAGTACCATGCAACTCTTTAGTCCAAGAAACGATAATATGGCTTAATTACGCTTTCCCACAGACGGCGCCAACTGATGATGCCGAAAATATCAACAGTGAGTTGCACAATGCTTGTACCCTCAAAACGACATCTGCACAAGGAAAGGAGAAGACCTAACAGAGAGCACTGGTGTGGTGCCGGCCAAATACCCTCCGAAGGTCAAGTTAGAACTTCTTTACACTCTAGAGTGCTAGAGATGAGTTAATTATGCGTACCTTGATTTGTGAGAGTATTGGGGCTTTTATAGTAGTTGAGGGTGGACCTTTTTTCCTTAGAGTAGAAGTCTTTTCCTTATAGGAATCCTTATGAGCGTGGATCGCGGAATCCTTTCCTTATAGGACTCTAATACTGAGCGTGGGATACAAGTAATTTCCTTATCAATCATGTGTGGTGGCTAAGTCTAAGCTTTTCTTCTAACCGTCGGCCTTGGGGTCGTCAGCTTGCCTTATCCCCTTCAGCCATGTCGTCGTCAGCTCCTTGCCATGCTGCCCAAGGGCTCCGAATACCCATCCGTCAGTTTTGGACTCCTCTGCTTTTCCAGTTGTCCGATGCCGTCAGCTTAGACCGTAGGATATTTTGTAAAATAAAAAGCTGACGGGTTGACCATGGTTTATTTATACGTATCGGATATGATTCAACTAAAATTAAAAATCTAAAATATTTTAAACTAAGTTCAAGTATTACTAAGTATTAGCACTTCAACATTAATTGAAACAAATTTATACGTAATCTATAATATAATTAACACTTAATTCATATATTCCGCTAGCATTTTAACAGCAAAATAATAGAGGTTGTGATTTGGTACATGTGTGAAGTTTAGTGGGTGAACTGGTCAAAATAAAAGTTTAGGGAGTGTAATGATCAATACCTTAAATTTCAGGGGTGTGTGCATTTTTCCTAAAACTATATATATCACTTGCTACAAAGAACTCTATTGTGTCACATACATGCACTAGTGTTTTGCAATGAGCACCTATAGAGGGCCTACTAACCCCAAAATTCTCAGCATAAGACCCAACAATCAACATGTTTCCAAGTAAATAACCGAAGCCCAACATGTTTCCTCTATTTTTTGAAAAGGTTTTTGTTGTTTTTGTTGTTATTGTTGTTATCTTTTGTTTTAAAAGGTCTTCTTTTTTCAATCATTGATTTTTTTTTTTTTTTGGTTATAGTAATTGTAAGGTCTCATTTTGGATCCTAAGCACGAAAGATAAAAGGATTAAGGCTCAAAGAGCCCAATACAATGAGTTTGTAGAGAGTGGGCTTGAAATTAGACTTCAATGAGTTGGACAACAATTAAACTAGGTTAAAGATGACAAGAAAACCAAAATAAAAAATTTTTGCGCAAAGAAAACCTTCCTTGACAAAGTCCAAGGAGAGTAGTTCTTGTATATATTTCTCTTATACTTGATTACAATTACAATTCTTAGTGCTAGAGTGTTTTTTCTACAGATTCTCCGATGATCCTCTTGTAATGAGGTCTTTCTTCCTTATATTCTCCTGTTTTACTTCATCTTCACCCTTCATGTGTAGGTCAGGTTGCCTATTTTGATCTTTGTCCCATCAGCATCTTCTTGAAGTCTTTGGAGGTATAAGTCTGAATATCACTGTTTAGGTATTACATCCACATTAATGTGACCAGAGAGTTAGCTACAGAGCATTTAATGCAATGGTAGCAGCTTTCTCTTAGATATTTCTTAGCTTCCCTTTGTCCTATTCTCTCCTGATGTTTATTCTTACTAGTAGAATTTCTTGGAGTATTGCTCTTGATGGCAGGTCGACTCCTCTGACCTCTACTCTGTTAAACGAAGGAGGCATTTCTCCTCGGATGATCTTCCCAAACCCTCATGATCAGGACCCTTCCATAACTTACTAATTTGTACTTCTTTACTAATGTCTACCTATCCTCGAACTATTAAATGTCCTTGGACAAGGCCCACGACCTAATATACATTCCTGGGCCTTTAATCCCTACAATAGCCCCTCAAAATTCTCCTCTTTTGCTCATCGGGAAAAAATGAGGATTTCGATATTATAATAACAATTATGCTCTTCCCTTACATCATCTTTGTCTATGTAGGAGTCTTTTCAACTGCCTAAAAGCATGCTCCTGACATTTCAGCATCTGGGACGCGCTTGCATTTAATTTCTGTAGCTCTATGCTCCCCACGTTCTACGGTATGATGAAGATCTAATGGCTGAAGATTTTATGGGGACTTGGGCGGGAGTTCTCCCACTTGCTTTTCCCTTTCATAAATATATTGCTTGAAGATTTCATTGGCTTTACTTTTTGCACTTCCCAAACCACTAGAACTAGTCCGAGGAGCCCTACTTCCCTTCCGTAAGGCATTTTTAGTATTCTTTTCTTCTCATTTTCTTTTCTATTTCTTTTTATTTAGAGCCATATCTTTCCTCGGCCCCCCCTAACTTCACCTCGTCTCCCTTCTATCTTTAGTTTTTCTTTCACATGAGTAGATTTGCTTACCTAGGAAACACCCCAGAGGGTATAGAGAGCTTTAAGGCTCAATACTGAATTCCCTAGGGAGTTTCCATTAGGTATTGTAAATAGGGGGAATGACACATTATGAGGTAGGAGGGAAAAGTAGTAATCTCTATGATCACCTTTATAGAGGAAGGGATGAAAATCCCTAAGGGTAGAGTAACTAAGGATTACTTAATTGCTCACTGACTCTCCCCCACCTAGTGCACCCCCAATATGTTTAGAATCCTATGTATAGATGCCCTCAATGAGAAGATGGGTGTGAACCTCACCCATTATTACGTTAATTGGGTTTACAATCGTCATAAACTAACAGGGCAAGGGTATTACTTAAAAACTAGAGTTCTCAAGGTTACGCTCATATCGTGTCTCCTTGAGTCCAACAATAGTATGAATAATGACTATCTAATTATCTCAAGGGAGTGGCACGATGGGCTTTATTGTCCGACCAGAGAAGGGACACCAGGTGAGGTATTTAGGCCTAGGTTTATTATTCTAACAATACCCTTTTTTCTTACTAACATTTCCTCTACTCACCATTTCTATTCATACTTGTAATTTAGTTTTCTTTTATATGTGCTGCTTTCTAACAATATCTTTGCTTCTAATGAACTTGCAGATAAGTACTTTGTCATCCCGAACTTCAGCCTTGTCAACGACCTAGACTTGAGAAAAATACTCAAGGCCGAGATATTTGTCCATGGGCAATTAAGCGCAGCCCATCTCATCCTCGGCTACAATCCCTTGTCATCCAAGTTCCAGGCACCTAAGTACATGATCAAAGTGAAAGACTGTTACCTACACTTGATCAACGTCACCGTATCGAATTTTCTTAGCCCAAGCCTTGCTTTAGAAGGTGTACAGTAGGTAGAACTACCCTTCTAGTACACAGTTAAGGAAGAAGTAGCTCCTTTTTAACAAGCAATCAGGGAAGAAGAAGAAGAAGAAGAAGAAGTGGTTGAAGTCTCAAATTCCGAGGATAACTTCAAGGTCTTCAACCAGCCCCAATCCCCAGAAGTACCAACTGGTAGTTTAGCCGCCTCCCCCTAGCCCAAGTAAGCCACCTCTAGGAAGTTTCAATTGATCTTAACACCATGGTGCTACAGCACAAAACGAGGTCAAGCCTCCTAGATTTGCTGGAGTCCCATATAAGAGGCAATGTGCCCGAAAAGGCAATCCAGACCAAGCCTCCCACCCCTTCATCTACTCAGACTTCCCAACCCGATCCTGTTAACCAGAAGAGGAAAGTGGACCAGAAGGGTAAGGAGGTGGTGTAGGAAGGAAAAGGGCCTTCTTTCCAAGGAAGTTGAGCTCTAAAAGGGGGCCAAAGCGGCCAAAACTGCTCACACAAGTTCCTCAAGTGAAGGATCTATGGTGGAAAGGGGGCATGACTGCCAAGTTAAGGTGCCAGCCTAAAACCCTCTCTTGGTGTTGGATGGAGCCCCCCTTTTAACAAATGCGTCTATAAAGGACTTCCAGCATGGGAAGTTCGGGTATGTGGCCAATGCCTAGAGCAGGCCCTTCTACTACCTGGGGACATGGCCGATCTCTGGTCCATAAAGCGACACAAAGTGTTTCTTAGTCTAAAGAGGAACCTTGCACTAGTAAGTGTTTTAATTGGCTTTCTTTCACTTAAGGTCATAATTGTTTTTCTCTAATCATTATATATATATATATATATATATTTCTTGAAAGGCTGTTCAAGCTGCACATAGGGCTGAGGAGTTGGTGAACAACTCCCACAGGCAAATGAAGGATGAGGAGGGGAGGCACATAGCCATTGTTGACGCCTTTAACGTAGCCGAGAAAAGGATTCAAGAGTCAAACACCAAACTAACCGAGGTTGACAAAGATAAGAAGAGCGCTGAGGCTGCCCTGCAAGGAGCTGAGAGGCAGACGGAAAGTCAACGCAAACAGCTCTGTGAAGTCGAGGACCAGTTAACTGCAACCAAAGAGCAGATTGGGGTCCTGAAGAAGAAGTTGGACAAGGCTGAACAGGATGGCTACAATGTGGGGGTAGCAGAGACTGAGGAGGCACTTAGGGCTGAAGTCTTTGGGGTGTGCACAACTTACTTTAAGACGACAAAGATGTGTAATGATAGTACTTGAGGGCGAGCTATCTCTTTACAGCAATTGAATGAATAATGAATTGTCGTAGTGTAGTATCTAGATCGAGCACAACATTTTATTATTTGAAGCTTATTAATCATATCAAAAGAGACATGAATATGACAATGTGTGACTGACCGGGTACCCACCCTTTAAAAAAAGTATTATTTCATTCAACTCCCATAAAAATTTTAAAACTTTCTTATTTGTTTTTATAAGTATTATATCTTATTGGAGGGTATAAATTAATATTTTTACACCAAATCCTAATAAAATTCAAAATCTTTTGAAAATTTAACAAACAAATTGGAAAAAAATAATTGGTGGGTGAAAACTAATGTATTAACACCAAATCCTAATAAAATCCAAACTCTTTTGAAAATTTAACAAATAAATTGAAATATTAATTAATTTATAGAAGAAATTGAAATCTTACCCATAAATCATACTTTATGGTAAATATGGTATTTTCACCTAAATCCAAATACAAATTTAATATCTTATTTCACAACAGATTTTATAATTTTTTTTAAAAAAAATCTGTAAAGTGTAAACCATTAACTTGTTATTAATTTTACTTAGACCTATCACAGTATCACTAACACTAATACACTACTTTATATATATATATATATATATATATATATAACCGAAACTTTTGACTTTTGGTTGACCTCTTCACAATTTTACACACCAACATTTTTAATAATTAATTGTAATTTAGAAATAAAAACACACTTGGTGATGAAGGTAAGGGTTTTAACGAAGCACAAAAAAGAAAGCAATTCGAAATAAAACACTTAGGTAGACAGAAACCAATTAGAAATAGAACACTTAGGTGAGCTTTGATTTATCTACATAGTTGAATGCAGTGTGGTTTATGTTTAATCATAGTGTTCATATCAAGGTGGTCGATACCGTACTGGTACCGGCCGGTACCGTACCGGCCGGTACCGTACCGGCTGCATACCGGTATCGAAACATCAACGTTTCGTACCGGTTTAAATACCGGCCGTACCGGCCATGTACCGGCCATACCGGCCAATTTCGGGCAATACCGGCCGGTACCGGGCGTACCGGCCGGTACATAAATTTTTTTTTTTTTTTTTTTTTTTAAGTTTTGTAATTTTTAAATTTTTTTTAGGGCAGAATGGTAACTTATTTATATTAACTTATTAATATTATTTGTTTTCTTAGTATGCAATGATAACTTTTAAGCTTTCAATTTTTTATATTGTGTTTTTTTCTTTTTCTTTTAATTGATACTAAAGTATAAAATCATGAATAATTAGTTCTGAATTGAGGAAATGTTTTATGGTAAGCTTTTATATTTATTATAATATATATACACACACATACATATATATCTATATATATATATTTATTTATAAATATAAAAAATAGCGGTAAACCCGAAACGGTACACCGGTATTGACCGGTATCCGAAATATATCGTACCGTTGGGCAAACCGGTACAGCCTCCGGTACGGTATTGACTCCCTTGGTTCATATACTTATATACATGATGGTATATCCAATACGAGATGAGTATGAGATAAGCAAAAGTTGTAACACGAAAGCGCCTAAGAAATAACTTCATACTCTCAGATTATGCTCACTAGCATCTTTGATGGGGCTAAATGCACAATAATGACTCATCCAAATCCTCTGCTCTTGTAGGCTTGGGTCTAGCGGTTAAAGTGTCACTATAGTAACAGTAGGTGGAAGACTCCAACTTAGGTTGACCCCTACCAATTTTTTTTTTTTTTTAATTCATAAAAAAGAAGAAGCAAAATCTGCAACGCAATGCAACGAGATTCGAGAACTGATTGAAAAAGGAAAGAATAAAAGGAGATTAAATAAAAAGACAGGAAGAAAGTATGTGACGTATGGATATAAATAACAATCTAAGATTGCCAGCTGGGGTAATTCGTCGACTACCCACCGATTCAGTCTCTTATGAAAAAAGATTCTTATCTTTTTGGATCAGTTTGATTCATTATTGGTATGACTAAGAAAAAAAAATGTAACCCAGTGGATGGAGCCAGGATTTGACTTGAAGGCGAGCAAAAATTACATTTGATATCACATTTACACACGTGCAAGCGAATATATATAGTATTTGAGATCAATTTGCAAAATAACAATTCATTCGTGTATATATTAAGCAATATTTGAATGCAAGAAAATTCAAAATAAAATAACATATTCATTATATTATTTATCTATTAGGGATTTATTTACATAAAAAAAAAATCATTTTAAAATTTTAATTATAAAAATGTTATATAGGAGGGCTTTGGTTTTGGTTTAAAAAACCATCCTATTTATTAACCATTTATTTATATAATTTTTAAATGTATTTATTGTATTATATAATATAATAGAAGAAATATTAATAGATTTTTTGAGTGGGGTCAGGGGAAGTGCCCTTCGACCCCTGACTCTGCCCCTGATGTAACCATGGGTGACGAAGATGAAAAGGTTAAAAAGCCACCCAAAGAATTGGAGCCCACATTCTCCTCATTTCTCACGTTTTGGATCAAGAAATTGATAGGCATGCGAAGAGTGAACCTTTATAAATTAATAATAATAACTCATTGCTATTTTTAAAATGACTAATATAATGATTTCCTTATAAAAAAAAAAAAAGAAAAGAAAAAAGATTGAAGTTACATATTGTAATTAGTATTCAATAAAAATAATGGTAGTAATGAGTTTATGTGTTGTGTTAGTTATAATTTATCACCTTAACAAACATTAGAAAAATAAAGCATTATAGAATATGATTTTATCTCAAATTTATCTCTATTTTTTATATTGTATATGGAATTTATAATAATGATAATATTAATTGACATTTATTATAATTATGTTTTTGTATGAAATACTAAATATGAAATTTGTGAATTATGATAGTTATTAATAGGTATGTATTAAATTTATTTTTCCAATGAAATAATTATATAGTAGATAATTATGGTAATTATTAATGACAAAATGCAAAGTGATAAATTATTAAGGGTAGGTAACCAAAAAAAAAAAAAAAAAAAATTAGCGGTGAGAATTAATGAGAAACCCCACTAACCTAAAATTTAGCTTACATATTAAGAGCAAGGTTTTCAGGCCCCGACCGTTCATTGAACCGTAAAAGGGAGAGGTTCAAGGTTTTTGAGATCGAATCGAGGTCGAACCGTGATGACGTCATAATTAATTTAATAATTATATTTAAAAAAATATAAAAACATTAAATTAATAAAAAAATTGAAAAATTAACTAAAATAGTCTAATTTATTTAGAGAATTAGCATTACTTTAAATATTAATCTAATACAAGAATTTATTGTATAAATATTATAAAAATATTAAGTGAAAATATCATTATGTTAAATTCTAATCTAAAATATCTACGTCCACAATATTTTTACAACAAATTATAGGTTGGTTCAAATTTGAATGTATCGTTAAGATTACTTTTTTGTTCCAACAATGACAACTAGTAACAACCCACCACCTAAAATTTATTGTGAAAATATAGTAGGCATAACCTTTCTCTTTCTAACCCAATACAAATTTAAAATCTTTTTCTTTTTATTCCCTCCATTCACCTGCCACTCCATAGCAACACATCACGTTTGGATCAGGACATCAACTTTACCTTTATTTATTTAATATTCCCAAGGCTTCCATTTCCCAAGGTTTAATCTACACCACACCTTTAAAAAAATCTCTGCATCAAGTCAGCCTTTAACTTCTACATATTTTTCCCTTCTTTTGTCTTCTTAACCCTCATTTCTTCTGTCACTCCAACTTCCCAGTTCATAACATTTTTTTTTTTTTTTTTTTTACCTTTCTTTAGTTTTCTTAAACCAGTTTACGCAACATCTAGATGGAGTAGAGACAAGAAAACACGACAAGGAGAGAAAGAGAAGAAGATTAAGAAAAAAAGTTCTGGACAAAGAACAAACGAGAGACAGAGCTAGCGAGATAGAGATGATGGGATCTCAATATTTTCAATATTTGACAGCATCTCATAGTGGTTGAAGCTTCAACCATGATGATAAGGTGTTGTGAGCTTCTAAATTATTTTTATTTATTTTTTAAAAAGCGTTGATCTGAATTGTGAGAACCGATCACGGTTCTTAAATTCGGGCGGTTCAACTGCGGCTAGAATGGTTTCGTGCTTTTTGTGCATATAATGGTTCTGGTGGTTAAAAGAACCGTGTTAGTGAGAGGTTCCCAGTTATCTGGGTTGGACCGTACGGTCCGGTCCGAGTCTGAAAACCTTGATTAAGAGCAACAAAAGCGTATAGTCCAATTATCATATTTCTAAAATATTATTTTTTTAAAAAGATATGAAATGGTGTAACACTCCAATTTTTATATATAAATATCATTGCATTGTCTCTTTGATCATGAATCCCTGCTCCTCCATCTGATTGAGAGAGAGAACATTGCAAGAAAATGGAGAGGGAAACTCATATTCTAGTGATTACTTACCCCATTCAAGGTCACATAAACCCTATGCTCCAATTCTCCAAGCGCCTTGCCTCAAAGGGTGCTAGAGTGACTTTGGTCACTACCAGCACCATTAGAAACTCCATGCAAGCCTTGCAAGGTGCTAGCTCTGTCAACATTGAGATAATCTCTGATGGCTCAGAGGGAGACGAAACCGTAGAAAGCTTAATAGCAACTCTGGATCGTTTCAAAGATATAGTTTCACAAAGCTTAGCAGAGTATATTGAGAAACTAAACAGCTCCAATTACCCACCAAAGTTTATTGTGTATGACTGTGTTCTACCATGGGCTCTAGACGTGGCTAAGAAATATGGCCTTGATGGAGCTCCATTTTTCACTCAGTCTTGTGCAGTCAATGTCATCTATTATCACTTGAAGCAAGGAACAATAAGGTTGCCCATAGAAGGGCCAACAGTATCACTACCCTCGTTGCCAAAATTAGCAATCAATGATATATCTTCATTCCTTTCTAATCCAAGTTCGTACCCAGCTCTACTAAACCTTACACTGGATCTATTTTCCAACTTCCTAGAAGCGAAGTGGCTCTTTTTCAGCTCTTTCATGGACTTGGAACTCGAGGTAAGTTCACAATCTCTACGAATATTTACCATACTCAACTTTTGACCCATGATAGAGTTATTACATAATTTTTCTATTTTTATAAGGCTGTTTTACCGATTGATATGGCATCAGTTAAAAATTAAAAAAACAAAACAAAACGTATGATATTTATTTATTATATTGTTGAGATTACATTAATTCTATATAAATTCTATGAATTTAATAAATAAACCTTACCATAAATATGAGAATAAAAAATATTATTCTTATTCTATTAGAACTAATAAGAATTTGCCACATCTTTTTCTGTCCAATCGGTCCCTACATCTTCATAGTTGGACGCTTTGTCCCGTTCAAATAATTAAGCGAATTAAATAATTGTGCACTTTGGAACAACTTGACAAAAGGCACATATATGCTCAAACTCAACCATAGGTGTCTATCCAAGGCACATCTAATCTAAGCTACATGCCAATTTTCCAATGATTAAAACATTTTGTGTTTGACACCAATTTAATCGTATAGTTTCAAAAATTACAAATCTAACATTGATGTTTTATGAAGTAACAAATTAAATCTCAACCATTTAATTGTGTTTGGGGTTTAATTTAGGATGGGGGTTAAATTTGTAACTTAAAAAAGAAAAAGCAAAAATATGTTCCAACTACAAGTCAATAGCCCCCTTGAATTGTTGGGTTCATGCATCCTTCTCCTTCAAATCACTATCAACACGCTTGACAAGTTGGAACATGAGGTAGATTAATTAAGCAATCCATTCATGCCATATGTTTAGGAATTCGTGTGTCTTGTGTGTGATAATAATAATTATCTCATAAATTCATCCCCTGATCATATAGTATGTGAATTTTGCATGGTTGTGGAATCTATATAACGTGAGAGGAACGATGCATATATGTGAAATATGAATTACCACCAACGTATATACTTTTGAGGCAATGGGAAACAAACTCTCTGATACAAACAAAATAACTCTAATTTCAACCTAACTATACCTTAGAGAAGCCTGGTCCAATTTACAACCACTAGGAATGTTTTTTTTTTTTTTTTTAACAACTCAACTAGTCCGTTCTTTTAACATCGTTTAGTACGTAATAGCAACCAGTCAAGATGGGGATGGGAAAAGCTTCCTCAAACACAAATGTCTAAACTATTTAATATCTTAGACCCATCCCAAATCATTATTAAATTTAGGAATTTGTATTAAAAAAAATTCAATTTGTATTGAAAAGAAAAGTTCCAAACCTATTTGTTTACTTACCATTGATCGGCTTTAACAGGTCAGGTTGGATATGGTTTAACTAAAATTAAACTTCCAAAATATTTTAAACTAATTAAGTTAGACTAACCATTGAACCTCCAAGCACTAATCCTTAGAAAGGTACCAACTCACTCAACTGGGCAGTGAACTTAGAAATTGGGAACAAGGGACATACAGGCACAAAAAGTTATAGTTTACATTTCACATCAATCCAACGGCAAGTCCGGAACTTCACATATTTTATATAGCATGACACAACAATATTCAATATACATATGACCTTATAAATGGTTATTGAAACAATACTTTCACTCTAAATATTGATGGGCTTTGATTATATACTCGGTAGGCCCTCTAGAGGCTCTCATTGCAAAACACTAATGTAACTCAATAGAATTCATGGTAATAAGCAATTTATTGAGCATAGTAGATTTGATCTTATACCTTTTTATAAATATTAACGTATTGTAAAATTATTAAGCTAATATGATTGCACAAGACATCCCTACGTTTCCTCTATTTGTTTAGTAAAATTTTAGATTTCAACCAATTTTTGGTATCTTCTTGTCTTTTGTTTTAACCAGCCTTTCTTCTTTTTAATTGTTGAATAATATTGTTTATTACTATTATATTACCCATGTTTCAAAATTCCACTATTCTATATTAGGTTGTGAATTGGATGGCAAGCCAGCAATGGCCTATAAAAACAATTGGACCAACTATTCCATCGATGTACTTAGACAAGAGGTTGGAGGATGACAAAGAGTATGGCCTTCATTTATTCAAGCCTGATGTGGATGCTTGTATAAAGTGGCTAGACAAAAAGGAAACTCACTCAGTCGTTTACACATCGTTTGGAAGCTTAGCATCCTTGGGAGAAGAGCAGATGCAAGAGCTAACATGGGGCCTAAAGAATAGCAATTGCTACTTCTTGTGGATTGTTAGAGAAACTGAACAAAAAAAGCTTCCTACTAATTTTCTACAAGAAACAGCGGGGAAGGGACTTGTTGTGAGTTGGTGTCCTCAATTAGAAGTATTGGCTCATAAGGCCATTGGGTGCTTCATGACTCATTGTGGATGGAACTCGACTCTTGAGGCATTGAGCTTGGGGGTGCCAATGGTTGCAATGCCACAATGGACAGATCAATTGACTAATGCAAAGTTCATTGTGGATGTGTGGAAGGTAGGGGTTAGAATTAAATTGGATGAAAGGGGCATAGCTACCAAAGAAGAAATAGAGTTGTGTATAAGGGAGGTGATAGGGGGAGAACAAGGGAAAGAGATGAGAGGGAATTCAATAAGATGGAAAGAATTGGCTAAAGAGGCAATGAATGAAGGTGGAAGTTCAGATAAAAACATAGAGGACTTTGTGGCAAAACTTGTTTGCTCGTGAAGTTAATGTAAGCAGCAACTCTTCATTTGAATAATGATCAAGAAAATGATTTCACTTTAGGAGGATTTATTTTAGTGATGGCAAGCATCACCAAGTTTGTGGAATTTTTTTTTTATTGGAACATTACTTATGTCTTTTCACTATAAGGAATGCAACATTATTTTTTTAACAGGTAATAGCAAATTTAATTTTAACTAGGAATAGACTCTTCTTGTACAGGAAGAAAAAATAAAAAACCAAAAAAAAAGGAAAAAATAGAGCAATCGTACTAAAGATAAGAACTTCTAAATAATAGAGCCCACAGTTGTCTTTACTTTTAAGGAACTGACTAGTGTGGAAAATCTTTATCACGTTGAATTGAATAAAATCAGTAAAAGCTCCCCCGTAATTTTAGTTCATGAATTATTCACCCTCCTACTTCCATAGAGAGAAAGCATGGAAAGAAAATGGAGGGACAGGAGATTAGATTAGAAATTGTGATATACAATGCTAAAGAAACAATATTTTTTCACAACTTCATAAGATGTCAAGTAATAATTGGAGTAACATTATTTTTTTGTAAGCCAATTACTGATATAACTGTTATTCTGCATTAATTATAACAATATTTGATGTCAATAATTATGGAAAAATATATGAAAAATGTCACCAAATATATTATATACAAAACCCTAAGATCTTTTTAAAGAGAAAGAAATGGCTCACATACTTTCATATAATTTTTATTCTTTAAAATAAAATTAATAAAAATGTTATTTTAATAATTCAAATACAGAAGTCATGTTTGAATACCAAAAATTGATCTTTCTTTACCTTTTTTTTTTTTTTTTTTTTTGGTTTATAAAAATATTTCCCTTAACATGCTTAAATGATGTCGCGAAAACCTAGAGAAAGCATACACGATACTCTTTTGATGGAATCCACCAGAGAAAGAATTTAAAAAAAGTCTATGTTTATTGATAATAATCTAATTTGCCTTTGACGGCTACAAAATATATAAATACTGAGAAAAGACGTCTGAAACCTTAATTTGCACTAATTATGTGATTAAGTGACAAAATACTAAAATTTACCAAAAATAGCAAAATTGAGTTAAATGCAGAATCATAAATTACTGACCTTAAAAGTCATCCCAAAACAAACGAAATCTTATTCTGACTTTTGAGTAAAAAGTTATTAAAGAAACAAATATTACTATAAATGGCAAAATCATAGTTGTTGGGGCCTAAATGAAGGAATTTGCCATTTTCAGGAGATACTATGTGGCGAAGTGATGACTATTGCTCAGAAGGCCATTTCGCTTTAGCTTGCCAAATTTCATGTTATTTCGACTTCGAGGCTCAAGATTTCTACTAGTGCCTTTTTACCTTGCGCGTTGATTTCATGCGCGCATGAGAGTACAGGAAGGCCATGATGGTCTGTCCTACGTCATTAAATATTTCCATCTATTATGCTTCTTCATTTACTTCAATTCCCGACTTCGAGGCTCAAGATTTCTACTAGTGCCTTTTTACCTTGCGTGTTGATTTCATGCGCGCGTGAGAGTACATGAAGGCCATGATGGTCTGTTCTACGTCATTAAATATTTCCATCTATTATGCTTCTTCACTTACTTCAATTCCCTGCTTCTAGTGGTTTTAGTTATCGGTAATTGTCTGCTATCTTTAGGGTATAAAAAAGTGTGTAACATAATATTTTGAAAATTGTTCAAATTATTACAAAGTAAGAGATATTAAAAATACTACAATTTTTAGCTAATACTTTTTATGGTTTTTTTAATAACTACTAACATATTGTGATTGATGCATAATAACTAATGAAAGTAATGTTGCTTTAATTTCAAAATAACAAGTCAAACTAAAAAAACGCACCTCAAGGGTCTGTTTGGATACCGCTTATTTTGTTGAAATTGAAAACTTATTACTGAAAGTACTGTAGATAAAGGTAAAAATAAGTTGAAATAGTATATCAAAGCTCATGAATATTATCAAAAAGTGCAGTGTGGCTAGGGGTGTGCAGAAAACCCACCGAGCCGTCAAACCCGACCCGCAGGGTTGGGTCGGTTTTTAAGGCTTCGTGGGTTGGGTTGGGTCACAAAATTTTTTTTTTATAGCAGGTCGGGTTGGGTGTGGGTCATAAAATTACAAACCTGCCAAACCCGACCCACCCTTATTTAATATATATTTAAAATATACTCTATATTTAATAATTTTTTTTTAAATCAGCTGTAAATTTAATATATACTAATAATAATATTATATACTATAAGTGCTTATATATAATATATTATATATATATATATATATATATATTGTAAGGACCCAACAATTCGTTGCACATCAGCCCTTTGTAGGTGATAAGCTGAGTTGATTAACTTGGTTTGGTCCTAACCAATAAAATTTATAAGAGATGGGATTGGACAGCAAGTATGGATCTCCCTCCCCGAATTGCTGATCTCTAAGGGAGCCTTTTTTAAATAAGGATTGGGTGTAGGCTTGATTTTCTATGATCTCCTTTCCTCCAAAAATGGCCTTCCTTCAGATCCCCATGCCCTCTTGTTTTATAGCCCCTCCCATTACATCCACTCCGTTCATCTCTATTGGACATGCATCTCCCTTTCCAACACCTATCTCCTGACGTCTTTGGAGTAGGGGGCGGCGGTAGTTGAAAAAGCTGTGACCATCACTATTCAGGTCACTTCCCCATTTAATGCAGCTGGTAAAGTTGGTGGATGCTATTTAATGCGGATGGGATAGGTAGCTCTCATCCGGTTGCTGCTTGTCTGCCATTGACCCCCATTGCTATTGTTCAACGGCTCGGCCCGTGGTTCCCCGGAAGTTGTTCAAGTTGATCCATTTCCCTCTTCAGATGACAAGGCTCCTCGGGCCATTGCTCGGCTCCAATTTGGTGTTGTGCCCAAATTATCGCCACAACCTTTCCTACTCCTCTTCGGGCTCCAGTTCAGCATGTTGGCCCTTCCACTTCTTCCTTGGGCCTCGGGTACCCACATATATATAATATATACTAATAATAATATATTTAATAAATTTAATAATAATAATAAAAATTTGTCAAACCCATGGGTTCAACCCGACCCATGCGGGTTGGGTTGGGTTGGACTTATGTGATGGGTTGGGTTGGGTTGAATTTTTTTTGACTCACCATGGTGGGTTGGGTCAAAAAATCCCCTCAACCTGACCCAACCCGACTCATGCACACCCCTAAGTGTGGCCCATGAATAATAGCAAAAATAAGTGAATAGTAAAATAATTTTAATTTTTCATTGGTATCCAAACATACACCAAGTCAAACTACTCTTCAAATAAAAAGTCAAACTATTTTTCTAATAAAAAGTCAAACTATTATTTTAAATAAAAAAGGTTGGATTCTTAGCATTTTTACTAAAAAACCAAAAGTATGGTCCAAATACTCTGTAACCCTACTTGAATTGTAGTATTCATGCGTCCTTCAACCCTTTCCCTTCGCAGCCATAGTGAAGATAAGCACAACTATCAAAATTAGTTTCCCACATTTATCATTACCACTTTCTCTTATGGCATGTTTGGAAGTTTAGAGAGGGAGGAGAGTAGAGGGGAGTAAAGGAGAGGAGAGTAGTGGGGAGGAGAGTAGAGGGGAATGGTTCCCCACCACCTTGTTTGGATGTTTTTAAAATTAGTAAGGGGGAAGGGAGTAATTAGCCATTCCCCTTGTTTGGATGTTTTAAAAATTAGGATGGAGAGGAGAGGAAATGATTAAAATAGACAAATTTACCCCTATTTGAAAATAGACTTGCAACATTGGTCTATGATTAATTTAGAAATGATAAATTAGGGAATTTACTTGGACAATAATTTATCTACTCTACTCTCCCTCTAAATCTTTCTAATTTGGGGGAATTAAAAATGAGGGGTTAGAGGGAGTTGAAACCCCTCCAAATCCCCCAAACCCCTCCCCCTCCTTCCTTAAAAAACTTTCAAACAAGGTAATTTGATTACTCTCCCTCCCTATACTCTACTCCCCTTCCTTTTTTAAACATCCAAATAGGCTATTAGGAAACTGGCAGTCACGGAAAATCTTTTCCACTTGAAATTGAAATCAATATATAAATTCACATCCCCTGTAATTTTAGTTTATGAATTATTCACCCTCCAACTTCCGTAGAGAGAAAGCTTTGAAAGAAAATGGAGGGAGAAACTCATGTCCTAGTATTTCCTTCCTCTATACGTACTAGGTCACATAAACCCAATGCTCCAATTCTCAAAGCGCTTAGCCTCAAAGGGTGTTAGAGTAACATTCGTCATTACCAGAGATGGAACCACATACAGGAAGGGGGTTGTGGCCCCCCAAATTTTTTTAAAATATTAAATAGTAGGTATATATTTAAGATTTTAGAAAATAAGCCCAAGAAAAATTATATTTGCCCCCCAAGAAAATTATATTGGCCCCTTCACCCCTCTCCTTTCCCTCAAGAAGAACGAAAACTGGCCCCTCTCAAACTAAATTAACCCAAAGAAAATAAAATGGTTACATGCATGGCCTACTTTTTTGGCCCATCGCCCCCATTGAAACAATTTTTTTAGTACAAATACAAACCCACTTCTACAAATCTAAAATTCTTAACAGTTATACTCAGAGTCAAGAGACAGAGGCTCCACCCCCCACCACCCCCCCCGGCCCGAAATTAAAAAAAAAAAAAAAAAAACTCAGGAGGAAGAGAAATCTAACAATTAGGGCTTGTTTGGTAATCTTATTCTAGTAACGTTGTTTAAGTTTTGTGGAAATACGTATGGTTGAAAAAGTGTTATGAAAATACGTGTTGTATCATTTAAACAACGAAAATTGTTATCC